>JAQIXP010005582.1:0-10308 GCA_034700285.1 Proteroiulus fuscus
CCCCCCCCCCCCCCCCCCCCCCCCCCCCCCCCCCCCCCCCCCCCCCACTGCTTACAGCAGAGATTTAGGAGATACACAGTCTTTTGTCCATTTTATCACCCTGAAATCCCCTTAAATATAGGGCTGACTTTATTTTCCATAGCACCATAAAGCACACAAAAGCCAGCCTGAGGGGATTCTTAAGAAAATTCATGGGAATCTCAAGAATTTGATGGGCGTCAATAAGAAGGGAGGGAACTGGAGGGTGAAAAAAATCCCAAAGCTAAGATTCCTCATAAAAAAAATTACCCCATTTGGAGGGGCAACTAAGAAACAGAAAAAAAATAGAAAATTAGCTTGAAACAATGCGAAAATGTTAAGAAAACTTGGATAGGTTTATAATTGACGGTCCAGCTAGCAGCAGCAGCAGCAGCAGCTGATGGTTCTGTAGGACCCACCTGGTCCTTGGTAGGTGTTTTACACTTCATACGGTTTGACCCTGCAACATTCCATTTTTAAAGGTTTTCACCCTCACCCTTCTTTTTTTTTGAATATTTCAAAGAAAAAAAAGAAACAGGTGGACTCTTAAGCTAAAGCAACTGGTACATGGGTTTAAGATGACATTTACTAGGGTTGGTGAATCTTTTGGTCTGTGCTAACACCAGCTGACCAACTGCAGATGGAATGGGCAAGGTCTTGAAGGACAGAATGCAGTGAACATATGTCAAACCTCTCGACCTAGAAAATTGATTCCATGCCTAGTATATAGGCCTACCAAGTGCTAGATCAAAGTAATAGTACAGTGTAATTTGAGATAAACATCAAAACTACCCACGTTTATGGGAAATTACCTCTAGTACGGTAGTTTAATGTAACGAAAGGATGAAAATGGCGTATAAATAATGAAAATATTTCATTACTGTTCGTTACTCTTATTCCCAAATCCTTGCTATGTCTGGACATCATATTTCAGAGATTTTCAGCATATATGGTTGCCAGATGGCAGGGTTAATATAGGACCTACTCATATTCTTCATTAGTTTGTAACGGTCGATTGTTGCATCATTCCAGCTCTTTGATTTGCATAGATTTTGTAATACATTTTGGTAATAACTGAAACTAATTGCAAAACTAAGAAAGCTAATTACCAGCATCTTTAATAAATGATTTATTCTATTTGTTTATGTACGGTAGTAATGTAGAAGTAAAATCTCATATTTTAAAAAGAAAAGTAGGCCTAGCAAATAAAAAAATGGGAAAATATGCACTCATTCAAAATAAGTAAGCAACTGGTAAGCGGTAACAGTTGCTACTAACCCCAAAGAGTAATTAATGAAGTCAGAGTAATCATAAAAAGTCTTAGCAAAGGTTAGGTCATGTATAACTAGTTAAAGGGAAATTGAAATCAAAATCACAGAACTTATTTTACATACACTTTATTATTTGATGCCTAATATGGCTTTAACAAGCCAACAAATTCTAATCTGAATTATTTAAATAGCAACCCCCATTCCCCTTAAAATGAAATAGGAAGTGTAGGCCTACTAGCAATGTTTTTGCAGTCTCAGTAAAAATTTGTCCCCTTATCAACCACATCATCCTTATAAACCTGCATGAGGTCAAAAACGCATTCTAAAATCAATTTTGGGACAGCAAGGTACCATGGGCCATGCACTTGAAGGGTTTTAAATCTGTTTAATAAGTAGCCTACCCATTACCCATTAAGTACACAATACATCTCTGGCAAGGAGGTTATCTGCATGACCAGTACCATAGCATATAGGCCTAGCGTACCGGTAGGTCAATAATAATTGTCCTGTAATGTAGATTGGGGGCAATTTATTGAGATATTAAATGGAGTTGTCTTAGACACACGAATTTGGTACCCTACTAATACACTGCACGATTAAGTGCGGCTATTTTTTTCCCCCCGAAAGAAAGTGTGGGAATTGATACTGAAGCTCAATTAAATTATGCACGAAAACGTGTCTAGATATGGGACTTTTTACATTGGTTTTCATAAATGCGTACCAAATCCGTCAAGCCTATTCGTCTATGGTGATGTATGCTATTAAATATGTTATGGACCCAAACCAAAGTATATACGAGAAAGGGAGAACCATGCTATATATGAAGGTAGCATGTATTTATTATAAGCCATTATACTATGCTTATACCGGCGAAATTTCATTTTTTAACTCATCACGATGAAGGATAAAAAGGTGGTCACGAATAAAAAATATACTTTTTTGTGTGTAAATATCGAAGATAAAATAATGTGTGCCTAACCAAAATTATCTTCTCATCATTAATGATCATGCACAATCAACGTGATGTTGGTCACTTTCTTAATAAACTAAGCATCTGTGAGAGAAAAACTTGAGGGGAAAAAGCCAATGGTAATAGACCTTATACGTGTATAGTAAGTATATAAAAAAAATTATCCTCCTTCCATAAATCAAAAATGTTGTGGTTTCCATGTTCTTTTTTAAATGTAGGGCTATATGCTTGAAGTTAAGAATCTCTGATCTTTACTTACTTAAGGTTAAATTACCTTGCCACCCCTTACCCCTGTAAAATTCACTACCAGTAACACATGTATAGTAATTTAACATGAGGAGGTCACGATTACAGATTTTAATTTAACCCTCCTTACTTTTTGCAATGGAAATTCTCACGAGAAATTTAGGTTTTTTCGAGGGCCTGCTTTGTTGCAGTCTTGAGTGCGGTTTACTCTTACTAGGAATGAGTGTGTTCTAAAATATCTCAGAATTAAAAAAAAAATTAAAGAAAAAAGCAGACGAGGTCAGCAGGGCTAGTGGATCCATTTTTTGGGGCTTGAAGATTGTGATAAATGGTCAACAGGTGGTCCGTTGGTTCAGTATGAAGGACTGTTTAAATCGTTGCAAATGAGGGCTTGGCACTGCCATCGGATGATTTACGCACTTTTTGGGGGTGAATCTTTGACATGGAGGCTGAATCTAAAGAGAAAAGGGAAGTGTCCCTTTAATAAACCCGCGATGGAGGGGGGGGGGGGGGTTTCAAGATGTCCTTTATGCAAATACCACCAATTGGAATTTCATGCTCAGTTCAGATTTGAGTTTGGAGTTTCTATTAATTATGGAATACTTTGAAAGTAAAGAATAGTAGGACTATTCTGAAATAATTATTGGTAGGCCTACATTAAGTAGTAGATTTTTTATATCAAAGTTTTTGTAGAGTAGGCCTACTTGGGCAACTCTACACCCCTTTGCTTTGATATTGTTGAAGTGGGATGATAATAGAGAGTTTGCGATTTTTCGGCCGAAAGTGGAAAACGAACGAAAGACCTTACCTTGACGTCACTTCCACCCTCTTTCGTGCACTTTCGTCACGAATCTGAAGAATCGTGACGAAAAGTAAGGAAGCTTTTCGGGGTGAGTTTTCGGTGACACGAATGAATGCAAGCAGACGACATAACCTGTATCTTCTCGTACACATGCAGTCTGCTTGGTTGATTCGTTCAGTACGTGCGCAAAACCTACACAAATAGTACGAAAACGAAAACGAAAAGGTAAGCTTTCGTTCGTTGTGAACTTTCGGCCGAAACATCGCAAATTCCCTAATATAAAATTTCTTGCACGAAATTCACCTTATGTTTAGCAAAATTCAGTCTGACGCTATTCCAACCTTGAATATTTATCACAATTTCCACACAGCAAGTGTCTCATTTTTTTACATTTTTCATCTTTATAAATTTACAATTAATCAGTTCATTTCATTAAAATATACCTTATTTCATGCTGGTTTCACTACATGTAATGCAAAACACTTCACAACTAGGAATTAAATAACCAGAACATGTAGGCCTAACTACAGAACATTCGAATTTTCATTTCTGCAGAACAAAAATTTAAGGGGAAAGTCCCACCTTGTAGCAAGGAATATTTAAATTGTACACACTTATAGATATGAATGGCTGTGAAAATAATTATGCATTAAAGTTTCCATATTGAAGAAAATACGACCTTTGCAACATGTTAGGCGCCATTTTTCCACAGATATAAGCAGACAATGAAAGTTGGTGGCGCCCTCTAGGACATGCATATCTACGTGTTTCATGAGAGCTGATGCCTTTTACCCAGTAGAGGGAGCTACATACTGTCAGTTAAATGGCACCTATTTGGGCTTTGTATTTTCAACCCAATCCATGCATTCAGGACAATTTATGTATTGATTGGTGGGCTAAAATCCATTTGCAATTTCCATGCCTTTCCTAATATTTCATGATCAGTCCACCTTTAATTTTCATTTGGGATAAATTCATTTAGCATCCTAGTTGCACTATTTTTGGAGAATTTTGTCATGTATTTTGAAATTTCCAGATAAAAAAAATTATTAGACCTACAAGGGATAAAATGCATTATGTAACAGGTAGCCTAAACCATGCAATTCCAGGTGACCGTTGGTTCGTTTCCTGCCTCGGTTGCCTGTACCTAACCAGAGGACTCTTCTACCGAGTGGTTCCGGCCGATCAATCCTTCGAGGAAGAAAATTACGCCGGCATTTTTCGATTTCGGATCTGGTGGTGTGGCGAGTGGTTGGAAGTGATCGTGGACGACCGACTTCCAACGGTCAACAATCGTTTGGTATTCGTCCAAGCCCAACATTCCAACCAGTTCTGGGCCGCCCTATTGGAAAAAGCTTATGCAAAGTATGCACAGTGTAATGTTCTAATGTTGTACTACGGTCACAAACTGACCATTCCATGACAATCGCACTCAGGTTGCACGGCTCGTACGAAGCCCTGAAGTACGGATGCTCTTTGGACGGATTAGCAGACCTCACCGGTGGCATTACGGAGTCCATAAACATTCGACAGGACCCATCCACATGTGGCCGAATGCTCAACAAGCTGCTGGACATGACGTCCATAGTCACCAGCACAGTTCTTCAGACACAGGCAAGAAATTCCACTGTTGAGGGACAAAATTGGCAAAGGACTATTTATAACAGGGAATATTTTTGGATTTCAGACACGAAACCAGCCGGAAAAACTGGCCAATGGCATTTTACTGGGTACCAACTATAGGGTCTTATCACTTGGCAAGGTAAAGGAACATTTCAATGTTAATGCCTCATACTGCTTGCTATCTAGATTTTTCCCCCCAGAAATACTGGAATATAGCCTAATAGAAAAATTTCCCCAAAAATATTGGAATAGTAGGCCTATAGAAAATTTTTCCCAAAAATAGAAAAATTTCCCCAAAAATATTGGAATAGTATAGAAAATTTTTTCCAAAAATATTGGAATAGTATAGAAAATTTTTTCCAAAAATAGAAAAATTTCCCCAAAAAATATTCGAATATTATAGAAAAATTTCCCCAAAAATATTGGACTAGTAAAGAAAAATTTTCCCAAAAATAGAAAAATTTCCCCAAAAAATATTCGAATATTATACAAAAATTTCCCCAAAAATATTGGAATATTATAGAATAATTTTCCCAAAAATATTGGAATATTACAGAAAAATTTTCCCCAAAATA
Organism: Proteroiulus fuscus; assembly: GCA_034700285.1. Taxonomy (NCBI): domain Eukaryota; kingdom Metazoa; phylum Arthropoda; class Diplopoda; order Julida; family Blaniulidae; genus Proteroiulus; species Proteroiulus fuscus. Next base: position 5,506 of record JAQIXP010005582.1, read on the forward strand.
TTGGAGTATTATAGAAAAAATTTCCCCAAAATATTGGAGTATTATAGAAATATTTTCCCCAAAATATAGGAATATTATATGAATTTTTACCATGTTTTAAGAATTTCACATATTTTTTATTATTTCAAGCTCATTCACTTAAAATTTAGAAAAATTATCAAGTTAATTAAATGAACTAGATAGCTACCTCTCATAGGTTGAGTTCTACTTTTAAAAAAAATATGAAATTGATCTCAACTCTTAATTTTTGATGCATCAAAACCTAATGATAGTTACATAAATAAGGCATAAATGAATGAAAATTTATATATAATGTGCAAAATATTAGAAAATTTGCTAAAAATATAGGACAAATTTAATATCTATAAATATTCCCATAGGTATGGACGTCTTTAGCCATAGTTTAAGTATTTCCTCGCAATTCAGTGGCAACTGTCTTATTTGTACAACAAATTCACAGAAAACAACAATGCCATTCTTCAACAAGTGAAAAAAAATGCAAATTGTTGTGATAAAACAACACAGGAAACAGACATTTCCAAACACAGTTTTAAGAGTAAAAATAACAATTTGAAATAATGGTTGGTTCCGTGTGAACAACCAAGCACAACCGTCAGCCCTGCTCTAGATTACCTGGGATAGTTATGCGTAACGTAATATAGTTAGTTACCAATTGGTACCAAAAAATCGTCGCTTCGAGCCTTCGACTCTTCAGCAGTATCAAAATAAAAATGCTTACTGCCTTTAGCCTGTATGACATTTTTGCAAAAGAATTTTTGAGTAGGACAGTCTGTCCATCTATGGGTGTGACCTTGGCCAAATTAAGGTGGTACCAGCAGCTCCACCTGAATCTTTAGTGACCTTTACTGGCCTGAATTTGTCAGTCGGGGATCCTCCCAAAAAAGATTCTATTCCTGAATCCCACCTTGGAGGAAGTAGGTCTGGCAACAATGGAAATGAACAGAATTCATTGATCCAAAAGCAATGGCTTTTAGGATAATACAGAAACAACAGAATTAAAAACAAAAGCACTTGGTTTTTCGCACGAGAACATAGTCAAGAATTAGACTTATTCTTAAGCCCAAATTAAGGTAAAAAATCCATTCAATAAGTACAGTGTACCTTAGATTCTAATGAAAATAAATTCAGTTCAAGTGGGACTATAGGTCGAATATTCACTGTGCCTACTGTGTCGTGAAAAACCAAGACTGAACCTTATCAAAATGTCAACCCAATTATCCACATTTGTTCAATTGAAAATAAAAAACAATAGCCTAAAGGGTGGGGTGAATAAACCAACGAACCGGATTTGGTTATGCTACGATTCCAGCATCTAACAGGTTTAAACGATTAATGCAAGAAACTCTGTAACGAGAATTGGTGTGGAAATCATAGACCTGTATGGTATTCAAACACGGGTCAATTCGTGCCAATAGGACCACCCGGGCTTTAGAATTAAGAGTACATGTAAAGCGAATTGACAAACATGGGATGTAATAACTATGTTTATTATTTAAAGGGAAAGCCCCACTTTGTAGCAAAGGGATTTGTTACTAGATATGAATGACTTTAAAAATAATAATTGCACAATATTTTCATATTGAAGAAATCATGACGTTTTCAAAATAGGGTCCTGCATGTTAGGCGCCATTTTTCCATAATATCAGCAGATACTCAAAATTGGTGGCGCCCTCTAGGTATGTAGAGGGCGCTACATACTGTCAGTAAAATGGCACATATTTGGACTTTATATTTTCATCCAAATTCATGTATTCAGGACATTTTATTTAATAATTGTAGGCTCAAATTGAATTGGAATTTCCATGAATTTTATAATTTTTCATGCTCTTCTTCCTACAATCTATTTCTTTCAAAGTGGGACTTTCCCTTTAATAATAAAAAACCTGCAAAATTTTGCATAGAAATGCTGTCATTAGGCCTAGCTTTCTCTTCATGCATTGTCACAAGCCCATAATGCCTATCAGTATGACAAAAATTACGACCATTCCCACCCGTTCGAGAATGCATGATGGAGGGCTCAGCCTAATGACGTCATTGACAGCTCAATAGCAATTTTGCATGTAATTTACAATTTTTTTTAAACAATTAACTAACTAAACATAACATTTTGTTGTAATTTTCTAGATTGAAACATTTTCCGGGGAGCAAGTACAACTAATCCATCTGAAAAACCCGCTGGGAGCCATCTCCGAATACGTGGGTGCCTGGGCGAGGGAGTAAGTTGATTGAATGGATTCCAGGTACCAGTACCCAGATTGTTACTGATGTTATATTTGACTTTACTTTCCATTATAGCTCTATTGAATGGGCTGATGTTCTACCCGAAGAGAAAGAAAGGCTGAACGTGAAACATGCAGCAGAAGGAGAACTGTGGTCAATTACCGGATTCATTTTGCACTAGAAAAGAGCTGGTACCTGACAATTAATGCTAATTTCCCCACAGGATAACCTATCAGGAGTTTGTGAAAACGTTTACTCATTTGGAGGTGGTTCACCTGGATGGTGAGACGAGCAAGGACGAGCCGACCCTTCGCAACAAGCAGTCCTGGCAGATGAGAATGTGGCAGGGAGCTTGGCAGAAGGGAGTCACTGCAGGCGGCTGCAGGAATAACACTGGTACAAATACTACTTAAAGTGGATTATCACCTTAAATAACTTTTTACCAACAGACAATATATTAGTTGAAAATACATTTTTCAAAATTTCTCAAAGTTTCAAGATTTTTAATTCAGCAACAAAAAATAGCGTCATCAGGCAGCACTTAACCAATATGCAATACATCATGTGCCTTTTAGATTCACTATTCCATGTCAATTCGAGCCATTCCTAAAGGGGAGCTAAATGGTTTGAATGCATGCTTAAAGGCTCTGCCTCATGACGTCTCTTACAGCTCCACCGCAAACTCCATTCTGTGTATTCTTAATTTTTTATTAAATTGCATGTACTAGATAAAACATGGTTGCAAAATTTTGGAAAATGCATTTTTTTGCACTAAAATAGTCGTTTAGGAAAAAGACTTTTAGGGAGATTTTTCCTTTTAAAACCATAAAATGATAAATAAAAATTCACATTTTTCCAGACACGTTCCACCTGAATCCCCAATTCCACCTGATCTTATCGGACATGGAGGAAGTGGTCATTTCCTTAAACCAGCATTGCATCCTCGAACCGAAAGTTATCGGATTCACTGCATATCACGTGAGTTATATTTCCCCGATATTCCCAGCAATAATTAAGATTCAAAGTAAACTGCAGTTTTTCGGATTGTAAAGTTGCAGTAAATTCGCTGTATTATGAAATGCAAACTGCCAAAAATATGTTGACCCAATGAAAAAAATACTGCAGTTGACTGCACTCCAGATAGCAGTTCTCGCCTGCAGTAAAACTACAGTTAACTGCAGTTAGACTGCAGGAGGATTGTTGGATTCTAACAGTTTTATGAAACACACTGCAGTAAAACTGCATTCCATCAAAAAAAATATTCTTTTATTTTTTCAACTTTTCTGGAATGCAATTTTACTGCAGTAGTGTTTCATAAAACTGTTAGAATCCAACCGTTTGGCAGCAATTTTACTGCAGTTTAAAAGGCTTTTCTTGCAGATTGCAGAAAATATTGCAGTTCAGTGCAATATTACTGTAGTACTTTTTTTCACTGGGAAATACTACAGAAATACTGCATCTTTCGCTGGGAAACGAAACTTCAAAAAAGCAGTTTGTATTTCATAAAACGGCGAACTGACTGTGGAAAGCGAACTGTGTTTGAAATTACACCTCGGAATATTTTTAGTTACTTAAGAACACAGTGGACAGCATCGGAAGAACATTCTTCAAGAAAAACAAGTCCATGGCCAATTCTCAATACACCAATAGCAGGCAGGTAAGAGCGTATGCCAATATACTGTACATGTTCTGGGTCCCCAAGTTTCAATTTACTAAATGACACTAGACATTTCCCTGCATCCAGGATCTTGTATAATGAATGAGCTCAAACTGCAAAATATCTTTTGTTTTTCCTAATTTTGTTGAATTAACTGCAAAAGGTAACGCAAAGATGTCAGTTGGAGCAAGGTGGCTACATGGTTCTCCCCACGACATTTGAACCCGGACAGGAAGCAAGCTTCACGCTAAGAGTATATTCTTCAAAGCCGCTAAAACTAAAGTACAAACGTGCCTTGAATTTAATGACATAATCCAGAATTGCACGCATGCTGACAAATCCTGCAATAACTGGATATTTTCACTTGCAGATTAATTGATTCTACGCCAGCAATTTTGAAACCGGCCATTTTAAAGGTAAGTGTAACACGAGGGGAATGACAAGGTCTAATGATGTACCAGATTTTGGTCTGATTTATGGTCTTTTCAGGCTCCAGCCACGACCGATAGTAAAGGCCTAAATCAGTATGAAGCAGTTTTCATGCAGCTAGCCGAGGAGCACAAAACCATCAATGCCTTCGAATTACAGGAACTCTTAGAGGCTGTCCTCCCTAATGGTAAGTCCCAATATTTGTTCTTTCCAAATGAATTGCATTTCTTCAAAAGAATCAACTTAAAAAACTTCATAAACTTCAGATTATGTCAAGAGTTGTGCAAGTCTGGAAGTCTGTCGACAAGTTGTCTTGACATTGGACGTATCCTAAACTTTTGCTACACTAATAACAAGTCCTGTACAGTCGATGTGACGTACTATTTACAAGTTCAAAAAAAACTCAAATTCACCCTGAAATTGGTCCAGGTGCGCACCCTGGTGGCAAGTTTGGAATTAAGGGCAAACAGCCTCAA
>JAQIXP010005583.1:0-10307 GCA_034700285.1 Proteroiulus fuscus
ATTTTGATCACCCAGTCATCTATTCATTATCAATGGATATGGTCAGGCCTTGTAAATCTAGGTGGCTATGGGTGGGTAGACGTTGTTTATGCCTTTTGATGGAGCGCCATGTCTGACGTCATAGGGTGGCCATTGCTTCCATACAGACTTTTAGAAGTCTTCTCTGTGACATGGCTGATGTTTTAATCATTTATTATAATTAGTGGGTTATTTTTTGGCAGTTTCTGAAGGTGAAGACTCTTTCATTAATGTAATTCAAGATTAAGTAGAGTTTCTCCTCAAATTATGGATATAGTTGAGCTGACTTGGTTTTAATTTCTATTTCCAAATTTCCAAGGAAATTGTTTTTTGTTATGAATGATGCAACACTGCTAAAATTACAAGTTATGATGTGCTTTCCATGCATATTAATTGGATGCAGAAAGTTGGTAGAAATAGGTTTGGCTTTTTGGAGTGAATATTTTGTTTTGGTAGATCAGGTGTGGATGGTATAAGGTTGTTGGTAATGTGGTAATGGCAGGTTCGTTGCAAGGTGTGGCTGGTACGAGGCTGGTTTGGTATAAGATGTCAGGTGACCAAGGGGAAATCTCACTCAAAAACTAAAGACAAGGGTTGCTAGAAATACTAAGTGTGGGGAAAGTGTATAGGTCATGCATGATATATAATGGAAAAGTCAAGGTAGTAACATCGCACTTGTAGAACTTGGATACTCACGTGCAAATGTAATATATTTTAAAATATAATTTTGAGTATATTTTAATATGTATGAGCATCAATGCCTTAATAACAAAATATACAAAATGAATTTTTATATTTTGATATACGTACAGTATATATATTTAATACGGTAAATCTTCTAAAAAACGCCTATCCCGATTTTTGGCCCAGACTCCATATTTCGCCCAGGACAATTGCAAAACATGTTAAAAGATAACCCATTTCAAAAATTAGCCCATCCTCCATATTTCGCCCATCCTCATTGATCTCCTACTTCCAAATTTCGCCCATCCTCCAATGGCGCTTTCTCTAATAGAGCTTAGTTTCAGTATCTTTATGAAATTCTTGTATAAAATTGCATTTTTTTTTGGTGGTAAAATAGGGTAAAAATTTGTAATTTTTTTAAATTTTAAATTAACGCCCAGCTGAATTCTTTGAGATTATAAATAAACGCCCATTCCTAATTTACGCCCATCTACAAATTCCGCCCACATTTGAAGGCAAAAAAAAGAAAAGATCGCCCGGGTCATTTCTAGAAGATTTACGGTAAATGTATTTGCTATATATTCCTTAAAATAAAAATTATTTAAAAATACATTGAACGTGGGTAAAAATCCAATAGAACCATCTTGACCTTTCCTGTGGATTTTGCATTGAGGTAATCAAAAAATGGATAGTGGATTTGGGAAGCTAAAGTATAATGCAGGAATTTGAAATCAGGGGGAAAATTTTGGGGAAAAAATTATGCTCAAAAATCCTGTATTTTTTTATAAAAGTTCAAAAAGTACAAAAAAAAAACAACTTCCAAGCAGGTGTGGTTTTTTGTTGTTTTTGGGGGGTTTTTGTTTTAGGTCTACCTTCTTGACTCCTTGTACTGGGTCTCTTTTGCTTTCCTCTTTGGTCTGGGCACCGACATTAGCGAAATACGCAATTACTTTCTTCGTGTTTTCCGTTTTCCCGGCACCAGATTCTCCTCTGTTTTGTTATATATGCAAATACATGGGTGATTTGAAGCGATTTGTTGTACAGCTTTTGCTTTGTTTGTGCAAAATGGATGTTTGTATAGTGTGTGTGTTTTTGCTGTTGTTTACAGTGGGTATGGTTAGTGCTGTATGAATTTTTAGTAATGCCTACCTGTCACTAGTCTGGAAAATTTGAAACTTTTAGCCAGAAACCGAATAGAGATTAAATGGGATTTTTTAATTGGAAGAAATTATAGTAAATTGGGGTTTTCAATGAGAGCTATTTCTAGTTATTCAGAAAAAAAAAGAAAATTCTGGAAAGTTTGAAAGTTTTAGGCAGAAAGGGAATAGAAATTAAATGGGATTTTTTTTACTGAAAAAAGATTGGAAGAAATTATTGTAAATTGGGGTTTGCAATGAAAGCTATTTCTAGTTATTCAGAAAAAAAATAGGAAATTCTGGAAAGTTTGAAACTTTTAGGCAGAAAGGGAATAGAGATTAAATTGGATTTTTTAATTGAAAAAATTGGAAGAAATTATAGTAAATTGGGGTTTTCAATGAGAGCTATTTCTAATTATTCAGAAGAAAAAGAAAATTCTGGAAAGTTTCAAAGTTTTAGGCAGAAAGGGAATAGAGATTAAATTGGATTTTTTAATTGAAAAAAAATTGGAAGAAATTATAGTAAATTGGGGTTTTCAACGAGAGCTATTTCTAGTAATTCAAAAAAATAGGAAATTCTGGAAAGTTAGAAACTTTTAAACAGAAAGGGAATAGAGATTAAATGGGATTTTTCAATTGAAAAAAAGTTGGAAGAAATTATAGTAAATGGGGTTTTCAATGAGAGCTATTTCTAATTATTCAGAAGAAAAAGAAAATTCTGGAAAGTTTGAAAGTTTTAGGCAGAAAGGGAATAGAGATTAAATTGGATTTTTTAATTGAAAAAATTGGAAGAAATTATAGTAAATTGGGGTTTGCAATGAGAGCTATTTCAAGTTATTCATAAAAAGTAGGAAATTCTGGAAAGTTTGAAACTTTTAGGCAGAAAGGGAATAGAAATTAAATGGGATTTTTTAATTGAAAAAAAAATTGGAAGAAATTGTAGTAAATTGGGTTTTTTAAAGGGAGACAGTTTTAATTATTCAGAAAAAAAATAGGAAAGTTTTAGATTTTTAGGCAGAAAGATAATTTTTTACTTAAAAAAGGGGTTTTTTTTTTTTTAAAGAAAAGCAGTTTCTAGTTATTCAGAAAACTATTATTGAAAACTGTCTAAAATGGTACGTTTTAAGACAGAAGGAGAAAAATAGAAAAGTGGCAAAATGGAGGATTTTTAGTGACAATTTGAATTGATGTAAATTAGTTATTCTGACTAGTTACTGCTATTTGAGCTGAAAGAGAAATGATTTTTAGATGGCAAATTTTTAGCAAAAATTTAGGAATAACTTTTGTTAATTTGCTGGTATTTTTATAGGAAAGAATTACATAGTATGTCGAGATAAATAGGAAATAGTAGGCAATTTTTTTCTTTAAAAAAAACCTTTTTTGGCATAAATTTTAAAAAAAGTCTTGACATTTTGAATTTGTAGTTGATTTTTCAGTATTGTGAACAGTGGACAAACTAATTGTGTGAATTGGAGGCTGCTTGTTAATTTGTTTAGAAAAGAATTTTTTTTTTTATGGTTTAAGATTTCAGTTTATGAGCTGAAATTTCAGTTGATATAGCTTGCAAAAGCGTCAAATGCTAGTTAGTTAGAATAATTAAGCAGGCACAATTAAGGCCAGTAAGTTGTGATATTTTTTCTGCTTTTTTGGCGAATTCTTTTTGCGAAATTTCACTTACTCCACTGGTAAATTTTGGCTTGAAACCAGAAGCAGCCACTTGTGAAAAATACAGAATGACTTTCTTGGTGTTCTCTGTTTTGCCAGCTCCGGATTCACCACTAGGGTCAAAGGTAACAAAGGGTTAAAGGTAACAACAACGACAAAACAATAGGGTACTTAGGGGGCGTTCAAATATTACATAATGTCGTGTGCGTACTGCATTGTATATTAAAGTCATTAAGAAAGATTTTAACAAACACTGGTACAATTTTAGGCAAATACTGTTACTGGCATGTAATTTAATTTATTTTAAGAAAAAAAGAGAATTTAAATTCAAAAAATTTAATTATATTGAGTTTTTATTTTTTTTCCCCGAAAAAATGTTGTGATATTTATCTACCCTAGCTAAGAAATAGGTGCAACATCCTTCTCTGTTCTAAAATATTCTACAAATTTGCATGTATTATTTTTTTATAGGAAAATATGTGAAAATTCACAGCTACAACTTTTTTTTAAAATCTATTGCTGCAATCAGAAATATTGCATTTTGCATCCAAAATTGGAGTTTGGTGATACTGACTCTATCAAAAAATAATCTGGAATCTAAATTATTTGAAAAATTAATAAAAATAATTGCAAAACTGAAATTATGAAAAAATGGACCAGTTGACTATTTTTAATATTTTTTTTTCTTCAAAAAAGTCATTCTTTTTAAATTCTAGTAGCCAGTTGTTGAGGCACTTTTCTCTTTTTTAAAGTTTTTAATTAACATTTTTAATTAAACTGTTATGCGAGAAAATGCAGTATTATCTGATTGCAATTTTGCAAAAATAAATAAAATTTGCTAAAATAATTTATTCAATATTTCCAAGTGAGAGAAAAATAGTTATGTAATCTTTGAACGCTCCCCATATAGCTTGAAGTCTATGCATTATTTTCAAGTTTAGTTTAAATCTTCCGATTGGATTTAATTATTTAGGCATATTGTACTAATTTTGTATGTGGGAAGGAGTTAGGAGCCACTTGGAATTTTTTTTTTTTTTGGGGGGGGGGGGGGGCACTTGTATTAATGTTTTGTTTATTGGGACCTGTGTTGTTGTTTTTGTTTTCATTTATGGTCCCGGTGACCTTCCGTTAACTTACGTGATCAACATGGATTGATTTTCACGATCTGGAAAGAGAGATAAAAAGGCAAAGGTTCAGTAAGCGTAAATACCTACAGAGGGCGCTGCGGTTAAGCAGGCCTTATGATAAGGGCGACCAAAATTGAAGTTTATGGCTTTGTAATACTTTCTGGAATGTGCTAGGTTTTCGCCTATTCTTTTATGAAGAATTACTAACCTATAGTGCCTTTTAAATGAAAGTATTAAAAAGTGAGACAATTTTGGCAAAAAATTGTTTTTAAATTATAATAGTACATGTAATAGTTAAGAGCCTACAGGTAGAATTAAGATGCATTTTCAATGTGAATCTGATTGGTTTCTTTCTAGTTCTGTCTTGTGTTGAACGTGGTATAGACAATAAGCCAGAGCAATTTCAATTTTTATATAAAAGTCAGGGAAAATTTGTTATTTTTAATGTCTAACTCACAAACTTAGGGTAATGATCGAGTAGTGAATTCATTTTTAACATGTTTTGTAAGCATTCTGTATAAAGTCAGGAAATTTGTTTACAGAAAAATCTGGAAAAGTCAAGGATTATATAGTTACATTAAAGTTGAGGGGGAAATGGACAAGAAAGGAAAATTTAATTTTTATATAAAAGTCAGGGAAAATTATTATTATTTTTTTTTCTAAATTGCAAACTTATGTTAAATCGTGTAATGAAGTTTTGTAAGTATTCTGTATTAAGTCAGGAAAATTTTTTGGATAAAAAAATGTGGAAAAGTCCTGGATTATATAGTTAGGAAAGTTGGAAAAAAAATGGATATGAAAGTTTTAATTTTTGAGTAAAAGTCAGGAAAAACTTATTTAATTTTTTTTTTAATTGAAAACTTAAGTTAAATTGGGTAATGGATTCTTTTTTAAAATTTTGTAAGCATTCTGTATTAAGTCAGGAAAATAATTTGGAAAAGTCCTGGATTATATGGTCAGGAAAGTTGGAAAAAATGGATAAGAAAGTTTTAATTTTTAAATAAAAGTCAGGAAAAACTTTTATTTAATTTTTTTTTTAAATTGAAAACTTATGTTAAATCGGGTAATGGATTCTTTTTAAAATTTTGTAAGCATTCTGTATTAAGTTCTGTATAAGTCCTGGATTATATAGTTAGGAGAGTTGGAAAAAATGGATTAGAAAGTTTTAATTTTGAAATAAAAGTCAGGAAAAATTTTTAATTAATTATTTTTTTTAATTGAAAACTTATGTTAAATCGGGTAATGAAGTCTTTTTAAAGTTTTGTAAGCATTCTGTATTAAGTCCGGAAAATTTTTTTTACAAAAAAATTTAGAAAAGTCCTGGATTATATAGTTAGAAAAGTTGGAAAAAATTCAATAAGAAAGTTTCAATTTTTAAATTGAAAACTTATGTTAAATCAGGTATAATGGATTTTTTTTAAAGTTTTGTAAGCATTCTGTATTAAGTTAGGAAAATAATTTGGAAAAGTCCTGGATTATATGGTTATGAAAGTTGGAAAAAACTGGATAAGAAAGATTTAATTTTTAAATAAAAGTCAGGAAAAACTTTTATTTAATTTTTTTTCTAAATTGAAAACTTATGTTAAATCGGGTAATGAAGTCTTTTTAAAGTTTTGTAAACATTCTGTATTAAGTCAGGAAATTTTTTTTTACAAAAGATATGTAAAAGTCAAGGATTTTGAAAATGTCCATTTCTGTAGGGAATCCTTTATTCGTTTTGGATGACTGACTGTACACGTTTGTAGAATTTCCAAGATGGCGGACAAAACCTCGCTTTTTAAGTTTTATTTTAGCTCTAAAAATAGCTGAAATTTTGAAGATGTACATGTAAGCCTATATCCCATTTCTTACGTTTGGCCCACTTGATTTTTACTTATGGTTTATTTCAACCTGGCCTACTCTTGGTATAAATATACTACGGGCTGTAGACATTTAACCCAGGATACGAGCTAAGATTGTTTTGCAAGACTTCTTCTGGTGCAAACCTTATAAGGAGAAGTGTTTCTTTTAGGGAAAGAGGGGGCTTTGGTTGCACCCTGGGTTTCAACCTATTTTTTTTGGGCTGGTTACATTTAGGAATGCCTAAACAAAGTCTTTTCCACCCAATTGAGTTTTGACTGAATTTCTAAGCATTTTCCTCTCATCAGTTTCTAACCAAATTTTACAAAAGGTGTTAAGTTTTACGTGATGATTTGGTCGGGAATAATCTTTGGCTGTTAGTAAGTTGACTGTGGCCAGACCATGACTTAAAATTTGTGGAAATTTGAGCTTACTACGAGCCAAGGGTCAGTTTCAATTTTGCTTGATTAATGAGTTAGTTTTTTGTTAAATTGATTAGATAATTTTGAATTTTTTTTTCGAGAGTTTTATGAGAATTTTTCAATTATTATTTTTTTTTTACAATGGGGTTTTCTCAAGTTATAAACAAAATTTGGGGGGGAAAAGTTATCTTGAGATAAACAAAAGGTTTAAAATAATTTGATCGGGATAACATTTGACTTTTAGTAAGGTAACTATGGGCAGCTTGTGACATCAAGTTAGTTGTCAATGGAACGCGCGAGTTTGAAGAACTTTGAATTTGTTCACTATGAACCAAGGGTTATTTTGTGAGGGATTTAAATGTTATCTGTTCAATTGAATGTTTTGCTTACAATGAGCCAGGGGTTACCCCTGCTATAGTTGAAATTGAATAATTTGTGCAAATGGAACTAGAAAATTGTTATTGTTGGCTTACTATGACTCGAGGGTTATCTTTAAATGGATTGAAATTTGATCTGCTAAATGGAACTTGTTTGGCCATTTTTGGTCCAGTTTTGGAAGAAAAACGCATTCCAGAAAGTTTGGGCCCATTGTATCAGTGCAGGAGTTCAAGGGTCACTACTTACTGGTCAACATGGCGGTGTAGGCACCATCTGAGATGGCAAAGACGTGGGGTGGGACTTCATTTCGCCTCCTGCCTTTGTACAGAGCAATGGCACGGGTTGTGTAGATGGGGTAACGTTTGTAGGGGTTAATGGCCACGCAGAAGAGACCAGAATAAGTCTGAAAATAAGAAAAACATAAAATCATGTAACACACCACAGAAATATCCGGTATTTATATACTAACCCCTTCCCCCATTTCCATTGAAAATAAATTCGTATAAGAATTGAGCTATTAAATCTTAAAATGTATTTTAAAATGCATATTGAAATGTACTTTAAATGCATTTTGAAATGTAATTTAAATGCATTTTGAAATGTAATTTCAATGTATTTTGAAATGGAATTGAAATGCATTTTGAAATGTACTTTAAATGCATTTTGAAATGTACTTTAAATGTAATTTTAATATATTTTGAAATGTACTTTAAATGCATTTTGAAATGTACTTTAAATGCATTTTGAAATGTACTTTAAATGCATTTTAAAATGTAATTTTAATGTATTTTCAAATGTACTTTAAGTACGTTTTAAAATATACTTTAAGTGCGTTTTAAATTGTACTTTAAATGCATTTTGAAATGTGCTTAAAATGCGTTTTGAAATGTACTTTAAATGCATTCTGAAATGTACTTTAAACGCATTTTGAAATGTACTTTAAATGCATATTAAACTTAAAAATATAAATTCCTCCCAAGAATGCATTGTTGCATATTTTGGGGCCATTCAGTGTGTTGCAAGATATACCTCATAGATGGCAGCATGAGCCTATTGCAAATAACATGGGCGGCCATGTTGTGCTTGTCTAAAATCTCACGTGCAAAATTTAATACAATGTATTGCTAAAGGCCTTCCAAAATGCATTTTGAAGACATTGTCAAGTGTATTTTATGATGTGAAATTATTTTTTAGAAAACATTTTGTAAAATGTATTTGTAGTGCTATCTGGAATACTTTATAATGTATTTAAAAATGTATTTGTAATGCATTCTGGAATATTTTCTAATGCATTTTAAAATGTATTTGCAATGCATTCTGGAATATTTTATAATGCATTTGGAATGCATTCTGGAATATTTTATAATGCATTTGGAATGCATTCTGGAATATTTTATAATGCATTTCAAAATGTAATTGCAATGCATTCTGGAATATTTTATAATGAATTTTAAAATTTATTTGTAATGTATTCTGGAATTTTTCTAATGCATTTCAAAATGTTTTATGCATTACCCTTTGAGGAGGAAAAATAAATTGTACAAAAGTGCATCGATTGATAACAGACCGAATTACAAATACATGTTTAAAAATTGTGTAGCAAAATTTGAGAGCAAGATTTGGTGAAAAAAATTCCTTTTACTATTTGTGGAGTAATCAACCCAACTATTTTGGGTTTTTTCATTCATGCTAAGAAAAGATGGCAGGTATTCAAAACTAGCTCGTATGACGTCATGTGCTTGATGAATGACGTCAGAGCCTTCAGAACTGTCAGACTAATATTTTAACTCAATGGATTTGGCAGCAGTTATTAGTTTATTATTATTTCTCTTTTTAAATTTGTTGACTGGTTAGTCTGAATCAATTTATTCACTCAAATAACTGCGGAGGCTATTGCATTTTGGCTAAGAGAAGTAACAGGAAAATTCTTTAAAAATTGGCAAAATTTATTGAAAATTTGAATAAACTGTTTGAGATGAATATGTTAATTATGAATCTTTTTTTGAAGTTCACTAGTTTGAGCATCTGCTTCTTTATTTTTAATTTTCAGGTTGTTTTAATTAAGTTAAATAGTCTAGTATTGTTTTTTCCCTAAATATTCCAAAATGCCTTTCAAAATTGCAAAATTGTTGAAATTTAAAAATAATAACTAAATTCCTAAAATATTTCAAGTTTTTTGAATATTTTTTGGTGTACATTTACTGAACTTTCATAATTTTTAATGACTGTTAATGGGTGGATTCCATTTAATAAATTCAGAAAATTTTGGCAACTTTTTAAATAAAAGTGGGTTTTTTTATATATTTTGTAATAATTTTGTATATGCTCATTGGTTAAATATCATTGGCTCAAATATGCTGTTTTCGAATGTATTTACTTTTTCTAAAAATAATAATTGAATTTTGAAAAATGGTCCAAGTTAATATATTTCTCTTAGATTATTTTTCTGAACTTTTTATAGCAGCTTTGGGATGGATTTCCTAATAAAATTTAGGAAATTTTGACAACAATTTAAGCTTTTGAATTAATTTTTGATATATTCTACGTGGATTCTCTCAACTATATGAAAATATGCATTATTCTAATTTTTTTTTTTTTTGAAACAGGGTTACCACTTTACCTGGAAAGTCATGGAAATGGGAAATGGTCAGGGAATTTAGCAAAAACTAATGAAAAGTCAGGGAAATAGCTAAACAAAAAGAAATTAAAACTAATTAAAAAATGTGAAAAGTGATGTGAAAAATGCTACTCCATATGCATTTACATCCACATTACCTAGATTACCTAGATTTAGTGATATTACCCTTTCATTTCTTGGCCCGTGTTTTTGAATTTGGTCAGGGGAATTTCGAAAATTGGTCAGGGTAAATCAGGGAAATCAACTGGTAAAAATTAGTGGGAACTCTGTGAAAAAAAACCAGAAGAACTGAAGAAGGCAAAATAGCCAATTTTAGAATATTTCCCAAAAGTAATTAATTTTTTTCTCGGTTTTAATTTAAGGGGGCTGTCCACACTTTTAGAAAATGCATGCTCCTATG
>JAQIXP010005584.1:0-10305 GCA_034700285.1 Proteroiulus fuscus
AGTCAAACCCCGTCAATTTATGTTAAGCCATTATCGATTAATTTGTACCGGTAATTAACATGGAGATTCCCATAGGAACATGCATTTTGTTGATAGTGTGGACAGCCCCCTTAAAGTTTCTATATTTTATTAAAACAATTGACACAAAATGGCGCCACAGGCGATTTTTTTTTTTTATCAAAAACACTCAAAAATAGGCTATAAATCACCAACATTGCATATTTCCCCATATTTTCTAGTTTGATTTTGAACATTTTGGAGGGGGGGGGGGTCATGACCCTTATGTCCTTCCCCCCCCTGGATCCGTGCCTGCCCTCGTGCTCCATAAGGGATCATAGCCTCGTTCGAAAAATAATTCTTTGCCATTATTTTTTTTTTAAGTTTTTCAACAATGCACTTATTCTTGGTAAGACGCCGGAAAGCGAAGTCACCACTCACTTGTACGACTTAATTTACGAATTAAACGCCATATCACCCAGCGTGTTATTAGCTGTTTTGCCCCAGCTGGAATTTAAATTAAAGGTGAGCTTCATTCCGATTTACGCTCGTGCCAATTCAGTTGAACCCTGTTTGATTTACGTATTCGATAAAATGTGTTCCATCTGCAGAGTAATGATGAAAAAGAAAGACTTGAAGTAACGAGGCTGCTGGCGAGAATGTTTTCCGACAAGAGCTCCGAATTGGCTAGCCAACACAAGTCTCTGTGGACTTGCTTCCTTGGACGGTAGGTTTCCCTAAAATCCTTACTTATCTACTTATTTAAAATTGGGTCAATTTTTGTGTATTTTTTTGTGATTTACAATGATTCTTGAGGGGAATTTCTGTCCCCGATCAAGCTTATGCCAGCACCACCTGAAATCTGCATGCTTTTTTAAGTAAGGCGTTGATCATTAAGGGGGCTGTCCACACTTTTTAGAGCATGCATGCTCCTATGGGAATCTCCATGTTAAATTAAAATTCAAATATCTCAATAATGGCTAAATATAAATTGACGGGGTTTGATTTCTATAAAAGACAATTAAATTTACTAAAACGTGGAGTATGATTTTTTTATCTGCCTTGTGAGCCGTACAATCGGGCAAAATGTGGCAAAAAACTCAATGGTAAACTTTGAAATTCGATAAATAAATATAGGATGCACGTAATAACAAAATCTAACTTATGCATTTTGTAGTAAATTAAATAAGCTTTCCAAAAAATCAAACCCTGTCGTTATCCGCTCAGCCAATATTGAGATCCGTTCAATTTTGGGAAAAGTTTCCCGTCTATGTAAAATAGCATGGGAAAACGAAACAGTCAACTTTGAAAATTAAATCGATAACTACATTCAGAATGCATGTGATGCCATAATCAAACTACAGTTTTTAGTAAATTTAATAATCTTTCAAAAATATCAAACCCCATCGTTCAACTTTTACCCGTTCTTGAGTTATATCAGTTTGAAGAAAATGAATTTAACATTGAAATCCCCATAGGCCCATGCTGTTAAAAGTGTGGACAACCCCCTTAAGTGAATCTTGTAAATCACGGTGAATTGTCCATGATTCTGGGGTGAATTTGTAGCACAAAATATTGCAAGAATGTTAATGAATTTTTTTAGGGGAATCTCTGGCCTTTCTCATATACAGCTCTTTTCGAGCTTTTATGAAAGGGGAGAACCCAAAAAAGACTCTTAGTAAATCTTTATAGATCTCGGTGCAATTTTGGTAATTTTTAGTTAAACTTACATGGATCTGTGAGTTTATGAAGGAATTAATTGATTCTTGAGGTGAATCTGGCCTCGCCCTTAATTATACCATTGCCAACTACAACGCTTCTCAATATTTTTAAAGAAAGATGATTTCTGGGTGAATCTTAGTAATTAGTTGTGACTTACGGGGAGTTAATGGTGAATTGTTAGTGAATCTTTGTTGATGTTGAGGGACTATACATTCTTGGGTGAATCTTTGCGAATCTCTAGAAATTATGGGTGATTGTCTGTGAATCTCGGGTGAATTTGCAGGACAGGGATTAATCCTTGGGTGAATCTTAGTAAATCGTTTTGAATTGTAAGAAATGGTAGGTGATTCTCATTAAATTTTAGGCGAATTTGTAATGCAACGCGTAATTTTTTGTGAATTTTTCAAGAAATGAATTGATTCTTGGATGAATCTTAGTAAATTTTGGAGAACTGTTAGTGATTCTTGGTTTAGCTAAGATAATATTTTCAGTACTGGGGCTGGGTGATTGGTGGTGAATTTGTAAAATTCTCCCATAAACTTCAATCTTGTGTTTTGATTCCCATAATTTTCCTAACTCGTAAATTTATGCATTTCGTAAGTTCTGTGAATTCTGGTCAAGAATTTATCTGATCAATTTTACTTATTTGTATTTTTTCTTGTACATAATAGCTTTAACGACATAAGCGTCGGAGTTAGGACCCGATGTGTTCAGTATTCTATGCATTTTCTTCTTAATCATCCAGACTTAAGAGCCGACATCACAGGTATCAGCTCAGTTTTAATTCTGTTTTTCGAAAGCTGCATTTATAATGATTTCGAGTGCCGTTTCTTAACTCTTGGCTCTTTTTTAGAGCAACTGAAATTGCGCCAGCACGATCCCGAAGAGTCTGTAAGGTACGAGGTGGTCATGGCCATCATTAGTGCCGCGAAAAAGGACTTCACTAGCATCAGCGACGAACTTCTAAACTTCGTTAAGGAAAGAACGCTCGACAAAAAGGTAAACCTCAATATTTTAGCTCTTTAATTTTTTTTTTTTTAAATAAATCGAATCCAATTTGAATATATTAATTTTTTTTCCGCAGTTTAAAATCCGTAAGGAAGCTCTCGTGGGCCTGTCTATGATTTACAAAAGCTGTATGACCAATCCTGAAATTCCTGACTCGACTCGAGAGTGTGTTTCTTGGATTAAGAATAAAGTTCTGCACGTGTATTACCAGACTGCTTTAGAAGACAGGTTAGTTTATCATTTTTTTTTGTTATCTTAGGATTTTTTTAATGATTTGAATGCAAGTATTTTCTTCTGAAATTCCTTCAGAGGAATGTTTTGGACTTTGAAATTGGGTTCTTTGCAAATTTTCCAACTCATTGCTGTTAGATACTGTGTATGTTTTACAAGAAAATATGTAAAGTTAATTAATTAGTGCAACCAACGTGCAGAAAAGTCAATTACGAGACTACTGGTTTTTTTTCTGAAGCTAGATTATTTTGAAAGATCGTGTTTTTTTTAAAAATCAAGATTATCTGCAAAATCCACATTTTCGCAACGCAATCTGGATTTCGGCACTGAAAATCGTGATTCGGAAATCACTTTTCTGTCAAACTCTGAATTCGGAATTTACGATTTTGGCAAAATCTGGATTTCGGATCTCTTATTACTTTTATGTTGTTGATTTTTGTTATTTCAAAACCATGATTTCTAAAATGACAGCTGCATAAAAATTTAATTTTGCTTTCCAAAATTCTAAGTAAACTAGATTTGTAAATACTGTAGATTTTTTCTAAAAATCTACATTTTTCTTTAAATAATCTACATTTTTCTTTAAATAATCTACATTTTTCTTTAAATAATCTACATTTTTCTTCAAATAATCTACATTTTTCTTCAAATAATCTAAATTTTTCTTCCAATAATCTTAATTTTTCTTCAAATAATCTACATTTCTCTTCCAATAATCTACATTTCTCTTCCAATAATCTAAATTTTTCTTCAAATAATCTAATTATTTGATAAGGGTTGAAAATGGGAATTTTAGGCACTTAACTTCTTCTGGTTTTCTGTTATTTCTGTTATAGATTACTGGTTGAAAGGATTTTACATACATGTTTAGTACCTTATCAGCTTCCTCCAGAGGATAGGATGAAGCGGATGTATCAGTTGTATGCGACAGTTGATGACCATGCTGTTAAGGCATTTAACGAACTGTTAAAATGCCAAAATGTGTACGTCTCATTTGCCAATTCATTTTCCGAGAAATTCTAAAAAAAAAAAATTTAAAGGTGAACTCTAGTTCCCTGGCAGCAATATTTTTAAATGTATAATTGAGCATTTATTTTGCAATTGTAGAGTTAGAAATAATGTTCGAGCTTTACTAGAGAGTCCTAGGGACGAGACTAACAAGGACATTGCCCAAAAGATCTCGATTTTGTCTAGTAAGCGCAACGAGTTTACATTACATGGAAGTATCTTCCATCTCGACAATTATTTGGTAATTCTTTGGATTTTAAAATTTTCAGAATCATTACCGGAACCCGTCAAAGCGCAGGAATTCCTAAAGAAACTGCACAACTTGATCTCATCAGAAAACAGAGTCCGGAATTACTTAGAAATCATTCTGAAGCAGGACTGTTCATGCCAGCAGGCGGAAGAAAATGTGGTATGCATATTTCTAAAATAGATGCGAGGTGTACAGTCATTGAAACAGGGTGTCTGGCCGTCTGGAAAACCTGGAAATGTCATGGAAATTTAATCTTTGTCTGGAGAATCTAAATAAAAGGGGGAAATAGGTGATTTTTAGCCCATTTTTGAGTTTTTTTGAGCAAAAAATTCGCCTGCGGCGCCATTTCTGTCATTTATTCGCAGTAATGGACAAAAGCCTTCGGATATTCGCCTGCAGGCCGTAAAAAATATTTTTGGGTCGTAACAAAAATGGATTTGTGGGTGCGGAGTATGTTAGTTGCCAAATGTTGCAGTTTTAATTGCATGTCAGTAAAAATGAGTTAAAAATCACTCGTTTTGTCTGGAAATTTGTGAAAATTTGTCTGGAAAACCTGGAAATGTCATGGAAATTTGTTACTGGATTTGGCCAGACACCCTGTTCAAATTCCACTTCATAAACGAGAAGTGAAGTACCATAGAGGGCGCTGTTGGCAATAAATTCATGTAAAAATTTGTAAATCTATATTATGGAAATGTGACAAATTTATTCAGTCAAGATTCTGTGAACAGGTTGATTTTATTTTCAAAATCATAACTTTTAAAGGTTAATTATTGCTTTAAAAATTACAATTTATTGTTGAAGAATCTTAATGTATTGTTGTACAGGGTACAGACCTCAAGCCCTAACTATTTCTTTGAATTTCCATAGCGGGAGTTGCTTAAAAAATTGGGTAATCCAGTAATGACAAACGTGTTCTACATGACTATCAAACAACTTTTGGAGCGAGTTGCACCAGTGCTGGTTGACAAGTTGGCCGTGCAGGCTTTACTCACCTACGTCGAGAAGGCCTTGCAAGGGGACAATTTAGTTTTGGAAGAATTGGGAACGGCTCAAGCTCCCGAAAGGGGCCTTAAGCTTCTCCACGTAAGCATTTGCTTCGAATTTTGTCGAAAATGCTGGTCCGCATCGGATTTTTATTTATTTCAGCTTTTTTTTGTAGACTTTGTCGCACGTCTTCCCAGGATCTTTCTACTATCGTGATATTTATCTGAAGTTAATGAGTTTTCTGAATTATGAGGACACTGCAGGTAGGTTATTTCAATAATTTTACGGATAAAAAGGAGTGGAATTTATAGAAGCAGTTTACTTATTTATTTTTTTGATTTGCAGAGTTAACACTCCGGATTTTGTGTAATATCGGAGCCCCCCTTGAACAGGAACATTCCGATATTGCTGGGTACGTTTTTCAAGTATTTTTTAAATTCATTGCATAGAAGGAGTAAGGATAAGGAGAATGATTCCCCAGCAAATAATCTGGGGTATATTCGAAGCGGGCTTGTAGGAAGGAGAAAAAGGTGGTCCGGCCCAAAGAAGTCTGGCCATGCGAAACCCATTGCGTGCACCGAAGGTGCTGCGAAAGTTTCTTGTTAGTCTCAAAATGTTCCCGAATTTGTAAAGTTTTTGTTACATTATTTTCATTTTCTTTCTTTTTTATTTTTTCTTTCTTTTTTGCCAAAAAGTGGTTCAGCTGTGGCCGACCTGGCTGAACCTGTTCCTAAGGCTTGCCGAAGGTTAATCCAGTAAAGTTCAGTTAAATTTTGAATGAAGGTTAAGCCTAGGATTTATCAAAATGCTAATCTTGCAAATAAAGCTGGCCTCAAACAGCCATAAAATTTGTTGAAATTACCAGTGGCCTGTTTGGAGAGTATGCACATTAATTATGGGTAACCCTTACCAATAAATAACCTTGTAGAGTTGGGTAATATCACCAAACCCTACAACCTAGATTATTTGAAGAAAATAAACTTTGGTTATTTGTCATATTATTTTATTTGACCCAAAGAAGAGTGATTTTTGAAACCAAAATTGAAATTTTCATTAAATTATGGTTTTAGAAATTATGATTTTACTAAAATTGTGGGTTTTTTTAATCATGATTCTTAGACCAAATCATTAGACCACAATTTAATAGAATTGTAATTTTTAGAAAACCTGATCTTTGCCATAATCGTGGCCTCCTTATCGTTATTTTTTAGACCAATTTTTTTGCCATCAGCTTATAAGCCTTTGCTATCCAATGCATTTTTGCCATCTTTATTTTATTGTTGGGATTAAAATACAGTGTAAAGTTGAGATTCAGTTTTTCTGGACATAAAATAAGAAAACTATAAATGACTTAGAAACATATGCATCAATTTGTTTCCAAAATCTAGAAAAAATGCCCTTTTATCTTCAAACGTCTTGACGTCTGAAATAATAGTAGCCCTTTTGTTTTTGCAGGCAATTGATCGAAACCCTAAAAGCATTTGCAATAGAAGGTTCTGGAAAACAGGCGAAACAAGCAGTTAAATGCCTCTATCTTATAACTGAAAATGTACAAGAACACTTTGGTACTATACTACAGGCAAGCAATTTTGGATATTTATTTTTTTAAGGGTTATCGTGTTCTGTCTTAAACCATAATTATTTTAATGGGGTTGGTATTTCAGGTCATATCTGAGAATCTGTCATTAGATAAGCCGAATTTTATAACGTCGTTGGTTGCTCTCGGACACATTGCCATCTATTGCCCCGCTCATTTTGCTAACGACGTTAAGAATTTCGTTACCAAAAATATCGTCAAAAACTTACTAATGCAAGACACGGTAGGAATTGAACTTCTTTGTTATTTGGCATCCGAAAGACAGCATTCGGCACTTCAAATTTCGAAATGTTTTAGGAGGAGGCACGAGACTCCGATGCTAGTTGGTGCGACGAGGAAATTCTTTCACTGGAAACTAGAGCAAAGGTAATGTCTAAAGCTTTGACTTGAATCTGCGTATGTCGCAGGTTGTCTGGCCGTCTGGAAAACCTGTAAATGTCATGGAAATCAGTATTGTCTGGAAATGTCAGGGAAATGTCATGGGAATTTAATCTGTGTCTGGAAAATCTAAATAAAATCTTAATAAAATGGAAAATTAGGCACTATTTTTGATTTTAGCTCATTTTGAGTTTTTTTGAGCAAAAAATTCGCCTGCGGCGCCATTTTGTCATTGTTTGCAGTACTGTACAAAAGCCTTCAGATTTTCGCCTGTAGGCCATGATATTTTTGGGTCGGGAAAAAAAATTAATTTTTGAGTGCGGCCCAGGGTAGTTACCAAATATTACAGTTTTAATTGCATATGTCAGTAAAAATGAATTAAAAATCACTTTCGTTTGGTCTGGAAATTTGTGAAAATTTGTCTGGAAAACCTGGAAATGTCATGGAAATTTATCACTGGATTTGGCCAGACACCCTGATGTCGGCGTAGTTGCATTGTTCGTAAAATTCGACCTCACGATCCCCATTTGGTATTTTGTAGACGGAAGGAATGAAAACGATGGTTCGATGGCTGATTGGATTAAAAACCAGTAATAATGCCGGCTGTTCTGCACTTCGGCTGCTCTCTTCGGTCGTAGAGCACGACGGGGATCTCATGAAAAAGGAAAAGATCAAGTTAGTCCTAAAGGATCGCAAAAACTATTTTGAACTTTTGAAATTGTTGAGTTTAAATTTCAAATTCGATATTTTTTCGCCCCAAATTTTTGAAAACCAGCCGCCCGGAAAGAGCATGGCTGAGGATCACAGCGGGTTGTTGCATCTTGAAACTTGCTCAGGAAACTTCGTTCTACGAATTGATAAGCCAGGAACAGTTTCAAACAGTCGCGAAGCTGCTAAATGTAAGTCGGCCCCTCTTCGGCTCAAGATCTTTGGCCACTTTTTGAGAAATTTCAATTTCGACCGTTATTCCAAAGGACGAATGCAGTACGGTGAGGGAGAGGTTCGCCCAGAAACTCCATAAAGGGTTGATCGCCTTGAAATTACCCCTCGATTTCATGGCCATGTTTGCGTATGGAGCCGCCGAGACCAACCGGGACCTTAAAACACACCTTAAGCAGTATCTTTTGGCCAACATCAATAAGCGTCGTGATTACGTCAAGCAGCATCCTTTGTCAAGCAGTTGAGTCATTTCTTTCCCTTGCTTTAGTAATGGGTTTTTTACATGTTGTCGTGCTAACCAATTCGAACCAATTTTTTTTTCTAGGCAAATTATTACAGTTCCTTCCAGATTATGTCTTACCATATGCAATTCATCTTTTGGCCCATAATCCAGAGTTCAAAAAGTTTGATCAAGTCAGTGCTTTGCAAAAACTCAAAGAGTAAGTGAAAATTTTGTTCCTCTTTTTGAGTGAAAAATAGTCGAAAAGAATCTTGAAGAATATTTATTTCGTGCAACTCTTGATGAATCTCAAACAACTCATTCTGAAGATTTTAGGATGATTCTAAGGAAATCTTAAGAAAAATCTCTTGGCAATCATGGGGAATCTTAGGTCTAAATCTTGGTAAATCCCATGCAAATCTTGAAGAAGAATGTATAGTGAGTTTAAAGAAAAACAAGGAATCTTAAGAGAATCTTCCAAGTGGATCTTGGAGAAAAATTATATTGAATGATGAATCTCAAGTCAGTTTTGGAGAATCTCAAGTAAATCTCTGTGAGGAATTCTTATGAGAATTTCAAACAAGTTTTGAAGAATAATCCCTAGTTTATCACGGTGAATCTCATGTAAATCTTGGCGAATCCCAAGCAAATCTTGTAGAAGAATTTATAATGAGCTATTGTGAATTTAAAGAAAATCAAGGAGTCTTAAGAGAATCTTCCAAGTTAATCTTGGAAAAAAATCTATTGAATAATGAATCTCAAAGCAATTTTGGAGAATCTCAAGTAAATCTCTTTGAAAAATTCTTTGAGAATTTCAAAAAAAATTTGAGAATAATCACGGTGAATCTCATGTAAATCTCGATGAATCCCAAGCAAATCTTGGAGAAGAATTTTTAGTAAGTTATAGTGAATTTAAAGAAAATCAAGGAGTCTTAAGAGAATCTCCCAAGTGAATCTTGGGAAAATCTGTTGAATAATTATGAATCTCAAGTCAGTTTTGGAGAATCTCAAGTAAATCTCTGTGAGGAATTCTTAGACAATTCCAAGCTAGTTGTGGAGAATAATCCATAGTTAATCACGGTGAATCCCAAGGCGAGCTTTAGAGAAATAGCTCAAGTGAAGTATAGCGAATAAAGATGAGGAATCTTGAGAAAATCCCAAATAAATCTTCAAAATAATCCTCAAGTCAATCTTTAGGGTGAATCTCTTACAGAAAATTTGGAGAAATATCCCTAGTGAATCTTAGTGAGTCACAAGTAAAATTTGATTAATCCCAAGCGAATGCTGGTGAATCCCAACTAAATCTTGAAGAACCCCTAGTGAATTATGGTGAATCTCATATGTTTCATGTTGAATCCCTAACCAATCTTGGAGTAGCATCCCTAGTGAATTTGTAATGAATCTCAAGTAAACCCTAGTGAATCTCAAATGTATTTAAAAATCAATTGCCTGTAATCTCCATGCATCTTAATGCTATTTTCTTCTACATTAGCTGCCTGTGGTTTCTAATGGAGCCTTTAATAACGAAGAACGAAAATTACAGTTTCGGTTTCTACAAACGACTTCTCGAAAATATCAAGGTGGCGAAGGATAAGCAAGATCCGGATAATGAAATGCAAAACATGGTATAGATTATACTACAAGTTTCTCGGCTCCATGATAACTTAAGTTTTAACAATTTAATAGTAAATATGCCACTATTTTTATTTCCAGAAATTGTATGCGGTTTGTGATTTGGCACTCGGACTGGTGATGTCTAAAACAGCAAACTTTGTTTTGAAGGAATTTCCAGTCGAACCTACTTTACCACCGAAGCTTTACACCGATATTGACAGGGTAGGCTTTTTTTAAATTCAAAGTTTTGTTAAGGGGGCTGTCCACACTTTTAACGGCATGGGCCTATGGGGATTTCAATGTTAAATTCGTTTTCTTCAAACTGAAACAACTCAAGAACGGGTGAAAGTTCAA
>JAQIXP010005585.1:0-10305 GCA_034700285.1 Proteroiulus fuscus
CGGCGATCTCCCCGATCGCCCCCCCAAAACAATAGACTCAAACTAGAAATAGGGGAACATAGGCCTATGTGATTTTTAGCCTATTTTAAGGTGGTTTTATTTTATTTTAAGCTGGTTTACACTATAGTTAGGTTAGGGAACGGGGTGGTCTGGGGGGGCTTTGCCTCCTGTACTCCGAGGGGTGGGCTCTGCCCCCGTAGCCTAACCTGACCTAACCAGGCAACCTAGAAAAATTTTTTGGTCTGCTCATCACATACACAGGGGGATACGGGTGGTGTGTGGGAAGGGGGGGGGGGAGGGGAGGAAAGGAAAGACAAATTAATTCAAATTCTGCAGGCAGCTAGGGAATTTTTTTTGGTAGTTCTCCTTTCATGGGCTAATAAGAGCCTGCAAGGCAGTTAATGCCCATCCTGGGAGAGGGAGGTGGCGTGTGCGGTCGGTCGTGGCCGACTTATTATTTATGGCCTCTTTAGTTATTTTCTAATCATTATAAAAACATCAGATTAACAAAGCAAACAATTTCTTCATTTAACAATTTTTTTCCACCCATTGCATCTTTATTTGCTTTGCACAAATGCAATTAATTACAAAATGAAATAGAATCTGGTCGAATTTGAGTTTTTTTTGCTTGAGGGATTTTGCATATTCATCGCTTTAAACATGACTCAGCTTTTAAGAAAATTGCAAACTAAAATTACAGGCTCATTCTGATTCCAATGCATATTTCTTACTTAAAATCATTCTAACTAAGCAAATTATGTTACCAGGCATGCATCAATCCTCTAGATATACAAAAATGCTATTATTAAAAAAAATTATAATGAAAACATTCTAAGAAATTAATTTGTTTTTGTGACATTTGAATGCACAGAGGAAGCTCTACCATTGAGATGCTTCATTTCGTTGGCAGATAATATTTCTGCAGATGCATTATGGGAGGAATTAATTCCTTCAGTTGAAGCATTTCCTGCTAATTCATCTTCGAAGATATTTATTTTCGAATTCCTAAAAACGGGTCCATCTAAACAAAGCCGTTGATTAAACGTGATATAGAAACCGACAATTTGATTAGAATTCCGTTCGGAGTGGAATCGGATTCTAGAGACATCTTCAGCAAATTTAAAAGACACTGGAAATAAAAAGCAGAATAATATATATATATATATATATGAAGAGATTGAGAAATATGCTCGCATTTATAATTAATATATAAAAAATTAAATCCTATACTTTCTGTTCCTCCATCTATTTTACCGCAGTATCTCTGCCCAAATATTTCCAAATAATCTCGTTGACATCCAGCACTTGCCTCCACGTCAAAATGATTGAACTTAATTACAAGCGTGCAAACAGATGGACTATTCCTGCAGAAAGAAATATTCAATCAATTTACATTTCATTCAGTTGACAAAAGGGATCTCTATAATCTTGCCTCCCTAGCAACAGCGGGTAGAACTTAAAATTATACGGATGATGCTGCTCTATAGTGTATGCAGTGCTAACCACTCGGCTACGATTTTTCACTAATTTTCTCGAAGATTTTGTGACCAACATTTCATTTGTAAATCGCAGAAACCTCATCAACTATTAATTATCATATCAGTGTTTGATAAAATGTTAACATATCAATTACATTTCTTTTTTCATAATTTTTTTTCAAATACATTTACAAACCATCTTATTTTTTTAGTTCACAAAATGACATCAATATCATTTTCTAAAGAAAATTGCACATTCTTGTTATTTAAAATTATTCGGTCATATAGAACATCATTACTGCACTATGATCTGGCATTGGGCAGATGAAGGGAAAGGGGGAACCTCGCCTAAACCAGATAAACAAAAAATTAACCTTTTAATAGTCAATAAGCAATCCTGATTGTCAGCATATGGCAATGGATAATTAGGGGAGGTCCAATAGAACTCCATCTGGGAGAACATGGCGTCGCATGAGTTGTCCAAAGGTGGTTTTGGCGTCGGATAATATGGCGTCGGCTGATTACTACAAGGAATTTGGCGCAAGTGCAATGTGAAACCAAATCTCGAAGAACTACCTCGATTATTAAATTTAATATAGAAGGTATTTCCAGGAAACTCGTATCGCTCTAAAATTAAAAAAATAAAAGCTTGCAGTGTAAATTGAGAAAAAATACATGCAATGCTATAGTTAATTCAAAATAAGCCTAATACATAATTTTTGCAGTTTTACTGATGTTAAAAGTGCAGTAAATCCATCATATTTTAAACCCAAACTTCAGAAAAGCTGTAAAACCGTAGCTTTTCCAGGTGTTTTACTGTTAAAACTGCAACATTTGCAATTTCTGTTTTTGTTGTATAATACCATGGGTGTACAATGTACTGCATTTTTAACTCTTTTTTTTTCTCGAGGGTAGCCATGCCGCCTTAATTGAACAGAATTAAATATTGAAATCCTGTTCAACTGAAATATCTTCACGAAATTTTTTTTCCGAAATATGCCCCAATGGGCAAGCATCTTTAACGAATAATTATTTGTTATAATAAGCCTAAATGCTCACTTGTGGTCCCTGGAGGTATAAAGCCGCAATAACGGTGTCCACAAATGTCCAAAGACTGGCCGCAGCAACCTGGGGTTTCCTCCAAATGGAACTGCTGGAATTCAATATCTAAAATGCAGATTTCTGCACTGATTTTGCAGATGGCAAAGTAGCATGAATCACTTCCTGTCCACCTAGAAAAATCTGGCTGGCTTTGAATTAGAAAATCGTCCATTTGATAGGTACGATTGCATCCATCAAAACGGGGAAGAGGTTGAAGAGGGATGTTTGGACCCACAGCAGGGGCACATTGACGTTGACGGCCACGGATTAAAAAACGCGAATTATGGTGCATGTCAGACCAAAATCGAATTTGAAACACACCATTTTGAAAAGCATACGTTCCTAGAAGTATAAAAACGCAGTTATTCATAGAGATTCCCGAGTTATAAAGAATATTTGAAATATAAAAATGACCATTGACCATATGTTTCAATATGAGGATATTCTCAAGAGCAATTTCTGAGAAGGAAATACTTACTTGTAGTTCCTTGAATTTGGCTTTTGCAAAGCCTTTCTCCAAATATCTCTAAATGTGATGCTACACACGGTCCATTGAGAACATGAGCTCCAAAGTTGAATTCCAAAAATTCAAGATCCACAGCGCAGATGTCAGATTTCTGCAGCATGTGGATGGTGTAAGTGCAGACTGTATTAAAGGCGGTTTGACTTGTCCAAGACGGCGGGGAAACAATTTCAAAAGTTTCAGTTGTAAAAACGACATCGCAACTTGTTCGAGGTGGCCAAGGATTTGGAGGAAATGTGATTGATGGAGTGGGTGGGGCCAGACACATCTTTTGATGAAAAATTAGGACAAATCCAATTCCAGAACGAATGGCATCAGACTGGAATCTGATGTGGATTTTCTCATTTGGAAAACGAAATTCTCCTGAAAGTATAAGAAAAAGTTCTTTTGAACTAAACTTAACTACAGCACAATTCCTGTCAATGTTGTTCTTTTGGAGAATTTTGGGGAAAAAATGATTTTACTTTAATAAATCTCAATAATTTTGCAACCTATACGTCAGACTTAAAATTATTCAAACTTATCTAAACATATTTGCAGGTCTATATAGTGCCATATTTCGAAGCTAGCCCCTTACAGGAGGCAATCACTGCTAACACCTGGGTATTACTATTAAAGCACGAAATAATAGTGTTTCATTCTCCAATGTAACCAGTTATTCTGGGAACAATTTTACACACGCTTAAGAAAATAGCAGGATAGTCTTCAATATGGCAATATAATTAAAATTAACCAACATCACCAACTTTCAGAAAGAAATAACATTCATAAAAACGCCATCTTAAGAGCGCTCTTATTCGCTATGTAAAACGGTTGTGTAAGGTACATTGGTATCATTGAATGCAGTCATTGCACTTAGGGGCTGTCCAAAAACCGGACGTTTGCAGTTGGGTGGGTGGGTCATTTGCCAAAAGTTGACCAGTAAGGTGTCACGTGGGGGGTCCTTCATCACCCAGTTGACATAATAAAATCAGTAGTCGAAGCGCCGTATATTTTATAGTAAAATATACATGTATTAAAATTGAACATTTTAATTGTAATTTTTAAATTTCATTTTATGTTGAATATTAAGCTTAATTTCAACATCTAAAATACATTATTTAATTCAACTAAAACAAAAAGGCGACGTCAACAATGGGGTGGGTGGGTCCTTTCTCTAACTGTTGACAAAAGTTGACAAAAGGGGTCGGTGGGTCCTAAAATCCGCGTTTATTGTAAACGTCGTTTTTGGACGGTCCCTTAAAGGGACAGTCCCACTTTGTGACAAATGAATCTTAAAATTAAGATTATTAATAATAAAGAAGACCAGTCTTATTTAGTTATTAATAATTGCAGTTCAACTACCATAATTCAGAAATCCCTGATGTTTCCAAAAAAAAGGATAGGCGCCAGTTTTATAATAATCCCCCACCCAGGCAGAATGGCGCTACGTGCAAAGGGGGGTGGGATTCAAATTGGCTTCACTTTATTGCTAAAGAATCCCAATGAAAAAAAATACTGCAGTTTTTTTTTCATTGGGATAGTTGTGCACATTCTATAACTTGTACACCATTAAGTTTTTTAATAGAGTGTGTGCATGCGCAATTGACAAAGTGACTTATAACATGGCTCAACCATCGATAATTGGCATGCATCAAAATTAATAACTATTGAATGGTAATTATAAATTAAATTTCAATTTCTACGCTCTTCATGTTTCCTCAACCCCCCTCTTTTTCTTGCAAAAAAAATTGCTTGAGGTAAGGTGGGACTGTCCCTTTAAAGACTATCACGTATTCATTATCACACTACACTTTTAAACAAAAAAACTAACACATATTGCACTATAGATAATAGTGTGAATGAGATATTCTGGTATAATGACTAAATAATCTGCTATATTACTAAAGAAACTAGATATTTACCTGTACTTCCTCTGTTCAACACTCCACATAGTTTTTGCTCATCCACACTAAGGTAATCATGGCGACAGTCGTCAGACTTTTCTACGTCAAAAGTTTCGACCACAAACTGTAGGGCACAGACATTGACCGAAGCCTTGCGTACGGCAAGGACACAATTCTGATTTGGAGGATAAAGTAAGGGAAATCCCGGTGAAGCAATGCGAAAATCGATGTCATGCGTCTCGGTGGATCCAAATCCAGCATCTGAACCCAGATTACAAAACTGACCGGGTCGACTGGCTGGTGTTGGAAAAAAAGGAAAGTTTGCAGTTGGTGTAAACGGGATGGGGGACGTCAATGGTAAAATAGGGAAGCAAGGAAGCTGGATAACTCGCAGGGACAACCTGATGCAATTGGACTGTGGGTCGCCACTGTTTCGTAAATGGATGGTGTAAAGTGGTTTAAGAAAATCAACAGTACCTGATTAAAGAAATCATTGAAAGTGAATGGAACGAAATTGTCCCAACAAACATTTCAAAACTTATGATAGAATATACTTACGAGTGCGCATTCGGGGCAAAGCACAAAATTTCTGGCCATCAAATTCCAAGAAATTGTTAACGCAATTTTGCTGCGATTTTGAAAAATCCAAAGCAATAAACTGAATTTGAAGAAAGCAGATGTCTAACGCTGCTTTTCTGCAAAGTAAGACAGGGTTAATATATGACATTAGTTAAAGTATTAAAATAGTAAAATGAAGAAACACTCTGAACTTCAATTTAGGTACGAGTTTTGCCGGCAAATTATGTTAAAACATCATCCCCTTACTTTATATGAATTGCAGAAATTTACTTTATTTTAAAAGGAACCTGGTAATGTTATTAGAAAATGTAAAAAACGAAAATAGGCATACTTCCCAGTGACAAAAATTCCGAAATCTTATGTTCAATTCTAGAAGTTATATGAAAGATACAATTTCTTCTGTATTTTAATACAAATTGACAACAATTTTGTTTCATAAACAGCAATGTCATGACAACATTTTGCTTTACAATATTTTTTAATTATTTTTGTTATGAGGAAACGGCTTGATGAATACTAAAAACTTTCTGTGATTTGCTAGATTGGCGTAAAGTTTGTAATTAAACTGTTGTGACTCCAGACAGGAATGCAAAACAAAATGGATTCTTTGGCAATTCCACTACAACTAAAATCCAACCTTCCGACTGCAGCTGTACTGCGTTTTTAACTGCAGTATCACTATAGCCGGTATGTGTTAAATACGTAGAGTTACCTGATAGTGTAAGTGCAGTCGAAATTGTGGCCAGCTGATGCTGGATAACTTGGATAATTAATTTCAAATTGTCTTTGGTTGAATGTTTGGTCACACGAGTAATAACCCTTGGATGGCTTCAAGTGTTGAGTAATTGAATCTTGGCCACACGCTAGCTGATTGGCCCGGATGAAAAATCCGCTTTTTGACGTAATGGCGTTAGTTCGGAAACGGATTCTAATTTCGGGTCCAGTGAATGTAAGTAAACCTAAAATACAAGTAAAAAAGATCGACCCATGTTTAAAAAAGCTTCACTAATCGTATAACTAAAAGGCCATAAGATTTACGTTCAGAATCGGAGCTTAATGAGCCGCACAATTTCTGTCCATTCACTTCCAAATAGTCGGCCAAACATTCGCTGGAGTCTTCCAAATCGAAACTTTGAAGAATAAGTCTTAAACTGCAAACATCTTGTCCTCTCTTTACGGTATAAATGCAATCGGAATTGTCCTCGTAGTGTTGTGGATAATTAGGGCTGGTGAAAAAAAAGTTTGGGTCGAAAAATGTGACGTCACAACGTCGAGGGCCAGTGGCATCGAAAACTGAAATGTAAAATAACATAAATATACAAATGGATATAAAATGCAATATAAATCAATAATTTTATACACTAACTTCTGGAAGATACGTCAACTTCTTCTTTCAGAAATGATTCGTGCTTTCTGGCATTCAACTCCTGAAAATACAAAATAAATTATCTTTCATTATATATACGTTAATAGATAGAAGAAAAAAATTGAGAAAAAAAACCTGGATATAATATTTCATCTTGGAATTTATAAACAAAGTAAATCTAATTGAATTAATGATGTAATACAGCATCATAAAACAAACATATTCTCATAATTATTTGCTTTTCCAAGCAAATTTTTTAATGGTTATAGTTCCAATTTAAAGAAAATAAATAGATGAGAGGCTAAAATTAAAGCAAGTTGAGCTTTGAAACTATGAATTATTACAACTGGATTGTATAGAAAAGCTAACATAATTAAAATATATTTTTAAAGTTACAACAATAAATAAGACTGAAAATTAATAAGAAATTGTAAGTATTTATTGTATGTGAATGAAAGTTTATCTTTTTAATTAACTCAAACTTCAAAGGTTTATTCAATTGGGTTGCTATTCAAGGGACTACAAATAAAATTTTTTTTAAAAATGTTTGATATTACGAGCGTAAAAAACGAGTTTGATTACATCGCAATCCAAACAAATAAAACAAATTTAAGATCAAAAAATTGGAAAATAATCTTCTGAAATATAATAATGAAAATGTTTTCAGTATCGCGAGTGGCATTACACAAACTAAATCAATTTGTTTAAAAGCTTTCTCATGCAGCACTTTGCTTATTTTTACATTAATTTTATACGTCAATTAAATTTTTATCTATTTAAATAATATAATATTTCCAGTTTTAAAACTAACGTGCATGTTTCAGCCCTAAATTATATATATTTCTTATCAAATAGTTTACTATTTTCCCCATTATTGAAAAATGACAAAAATATTTCATCATACACATGTTCCAATCATTTGTAACATAAAACCATAATCTTGAAAATAAATACATTTGAGGAAGAACCATTAAAAATGAAAATAGTGCATTTTTTTCTCTTACATATAAGAGGTCGTTATCAGTCTCGTTGACTTCGACCACTTGTTGTTCGGACGCATAGACGATTGTGATTATGATCAATATAAGAAGGATCTGATGATAAAACCATAAGCAATAGCCATTTTTTATGCGCTTGACATAAATTGCCATTATATTTCATCCAATATTACACAGATATCTTTGTTTTTCCACTTTACGCACAACTTCATATATAGCTTTTTAAAAAAAAAACTGATTGTAAAAACAATCCAAAAACTCCCACGAGAGCAATCTCAGCTTTTTTCAGTTTTTTTCCCTCTTATTTCTGCCAAATTTCACCTTTTTTTACGATGGACTATTATTTATACAAAATGCTTCTATCAATATATATACACTTTTCAAGCTTACACCTACTTTGAATTACAATGAAAAAAGTACGTGAGAATTTTAAGTTAAGACAAATTCTCCGGAAACTGCCTAACAATTTAAGTTGAAAGCAACTTGGAGCACAAGGCTTAGGAAAAAAACGTTCAACTTGAAAATTGGGCGATGATAAGGTGTGTTGGGCGACGTTGACACCTAAATTTCCTTGAATTTTGGAGAGGAATTAGGATCAAGAAAATGCTGCAAATATTTGCCAATAAATATATATGTTTGCAAAGAGAAAGTATTTCTAAATAGAAAATCAAATACAGGCAAGAGGATGTGCCTAGATTTCTTATAGTCACTCGGTTACGTTTATTAGCAAAATATCCTGAAATTAAATTTATAATAGGCCTACGGTCTGTAATTTCAAGAAATTCATCCGTTTTGATAAAAAATGTCATAGGCTAATGACTTATAAACATACTGTACATAGATATTTTTTATGTGTAATTGAATATGGCCCAGTATGCATTCAAAACTGACCATTAATTACTATCATTGTTTTAATAAAACTGTTCAATTCAATTCAACTCAGCGTATCATGATGCCATTATTTTGGTATTGATGGAGATTTATGCATGTGATTAAAGCCAGATGACAGTCTCACTTTGAACAAAATGATGTTTAAATGAAAGAAGAGAAAGGTGTTAATATATGATAAATTCAATTGTTATACGTGATAAAAGCATGAATTTTAGATGAAGAGAAAGGTCAGAATTTCATGAAAAATATTGACCAGCGATGACATCCATTTTTATCGCCAAAGCGCCACCATTGAATTGCACTACAAAAAATCTCAGAAAAATCTCCGCCATATTAAAATTAACATTGAAAAGATATGGATTTTTTTTCTTTGCAATCTTTTTTTTAATACATTTATTCTCTGTTATGCATTCTTGCATAAAATGAAAATGAAGTCAAAATAGAAAGATTTCAATGATGAAACCTTTCTCTCATTGCTAATAGATGGCGCAAAAAGTATCTGAGTATGATTCAAGCATTACATCTGAAATCAGCTAATATGGCGCTGCCCAACTTTTATTTAAAAATGATGTGATTTTCCCATTAATGATAAAATTAATTCCTATATTATTATTTCATTTCTACGTTTTTTGCTAATTCCTTATGCCTAAAAGGCACATTCATGAGGGGAGACGTCCCCCTTAAGCTCATGATAGGGAGTGTGGGTCAAAAATGGCTTTGAGCCCCCCAAGCCCCCTAAGCTAATTGAGCGTCAAACGGCCCCCCCCCCCCGCACCAGGGGCAGGATAGCATTTACGGACTAAAGGGGTTTGGAGAGGCCATCAATCATTAATGTTATTTTTGGAGATTTTAATTGACCCTGACTCTAAAATTGGTTCAAAATGTCTCCTTTGACTTTGCGTAAGTTAGAGATGTTGGGGGAGGGGGGGTGCCCCTTATGCCCCTCAACTGTGACTATGGATCCGCTAGTGGTTGAAAACACCTATATATGGTGCTAAAATGCCAACCATGCTATTACTGTACAGGTAATGTATTTGATTTGAATAGTGACCCATTGGCCTAAACAGAAGAAAAACTACAAATAACAGGAAGGAGTGAAATAACATCCTTCCACTTATGGCGATTTGTAACGGTTAAACAAATTGTGCTAAGTAAATGTAGGCCAAGAATTGTATAAAAGCCACCCATTTTTAAAAAAATTACTGAGTTGTTGCGTGAAATTCTGAAAATTCGTGTTGATGAATAATATAAACAAATTTTGATTTTTGAGGAGTGCATCACACTTGAAACTTGGCAATTACTTATTACATTTGGAAAAAAAACAAGAAACACCAATGACACACTAATATCCCAATGCATTGATTTGGTATCAAGATAAAAAACAAACCATGTTTAAAGTAGATCATGATTAAAGGGACAGTCTCACTTTGAAACAAGTTGGTTTTAATAAAAAGAGCGTGAAAAATTATTATTAAAATGGAAA
>JAQIXP010005586.1:0-10303 GCA_034700285.1 Proteroiulus fuscus
ATTTGTACCGGTACTTAACATGGAGATTCCCATAGGAGCATGCATTTTGTTGATAGTGTGGACAGCCCCCTTAAATTGATGTTGTACTGGTCAGTAATTTCTTCAAAATACAATTTTCTTTCTCAAAACTAAGAGATATGCTACTAAAAGTATGCATTTGGGGTGGAGAAACTCCTCATAATAGTAATCCTTGAATGCAAAATTTCATTTCTCATAAATGTCTTATGATTTCATGTCAAAAATCCGAAAAGTGCATCCCCACGATGTTAGCTGTCAATATAGCAATAGTATATCATTAACAAAATTTGCTATTGAATGGCTGCAATCCCAGCACGAACCAAGGCAAAACGATTGCATACAAAAGAAGAAAAATGAGTTTGCACAGGGGATAATGACATTTTATAGGTGGGGTGTATGTATATAGATTATTTTGGGGGGAAAGAAGACTAAGCTAACAGAGAAACACAATCTTCAATGTTTTGGGGAAGGATTTGTCCTTTCTGTAGAAAATATCGTCAATTCTGGACGTGTCTTGCAGGCGATTATGTGAAATATCATCTTCCCAGAGGGAATTCAAATAATGGATGAAAATGTTGGACCGACAAAGGCTCATGTGTGAATTATCTATGAACATGCAAGTTTCATGTGGTAAAATAACAAAAAGCCCATAAAGAAGGTACGAAAGTATGGATACAGTAAATACTGGTATTCGTAACATGAAAATATTTACAATAACACATCACAACATACTGTTAAAACTGTTTACAATTTATTGAACTCACAGTCCAGGTAACCTACTATCCTACCATGCCCAAATACTGAAAGGGAAAGTCCCACTTTGATAGAAATTGGTTGTAGAAAGATGAGCATAAAAAATCATGAATAGCGAGGAAATTGCAATTTGATTTTGAGCCCACCAATTAATAAATATAATGTCCCGAATGCATGGAGCTGGTTGAAAATGCAAAGCCCAAATAGGTACCATTTTACTGAGTTTGGAGCGCCCTCTACTGTATAAAAGGCAACAGCTCTCATGAAACACGTAAAGAAGCATGTCCTAGAGGGCGCTACAAACATTCAGTATCCCTGAACTCCATGGAAAAATGGCGCCTAACATGTATTTTGCAAACGCCATAATTTTCCTCAATATGGAAATTGCTGCAATTAATTATTATTGTCACAGCCATTCTAAGGGCCAGTTGCACCAACAAGAGTTAACATTAACCCTATGTTAATCTTAGGTTTTCTTTGCATTCCTGAATTTCCATTGGCCAAAATCAGTCACATGATCATAATAACCCAGGGTTAACACTTAACTGTTGTTGGTGCAACTGGCCCTTAAAGGGACAGTCTCACTTTGAAGCAAGTTATTTTTAAACAGTACACACTTACTAGATATTAATTTCTGTGCCAATAATAATTGCAGCAAAGTTTTCATTTGGAAGAAATCACGTCTTTTCCAAAATGCACAGTAGGCGCCATTTTCCTTAGCCTTCAGCCGCTTTCGGCATGCTTTAAAGCAACGTGGCGCCCCCCAGCACGTGTACGTCTATGGCCTCACGAGAACTCGCGCCTTCATTCCAATAGAAGGCGCCACTATGCTTGAATAAACATGGCGTCTATTAAGGCTTCGCATTACCAACCAAATCCAGGTATTCGGATAATTTTATTTATTGATAGCTATTGTCAAAAGCAATCGCAATTTCCATTTTAAGTATAATTTTTCACGCTCTTTTTATTAAAATCAACTTGTTTCAAAGTGAGACTGTCCCTTTAAACCATCTTAAGCAATGTTAAATATTACTTATAACAAAGTGGGACTTTCCCTTTAATAACACATAGATTTTATTGTAT
The DNA here is from genome assembly GCA_034700285.1 of Proteroiulus fuscus. Taxonomy (NCBI): domain Eukaryota; kingdom Metazoa; phylum Arthropoda; class Diplopoda; order Julida; family Blaniulidae; genus Proteroiulus; species Proteroiulus fuscus. The sequence goes on from JAQIXP010005586.1 coordinate 1,855, forward strand.
TATCAGTACACTTATTTTCTAGTACGCAGTGATTAAATTACCTAATTCAAATTAAATCAGTGTTTAATTTATTTTACCAACCTCTGCTACCCAGTATTGGTCAAAATTTCCCATCAACTTTCCCCTCGAGGTCCTTATATATTTTATACCACAAATCCAAATCCATAATCCATCATAAATAAATGCAGTACTCTCTCCCCCTGCCCCCTCATCTCTCTAGCTTTCAATTCAAAGCATTGGCCAACTGCAATGCTATATCTCCTGCATATTATACCTTCAATACATGTACAATTTTCCTATACAAAACACGTGATCCAAGCTGTAAGCCATACACGATGACACCAGCTTACAAGAGCATAAATCTATAGAAAGCCAGCAGTTGAAATTTTTGGTTTCTTTTCAGTAAATGGGCAATTTGTGTAAGCGAAGGAATACCAATGTATACTAAGTGAAAAAAAAAAGAAATAACATAAAATGCATTCCGATTTATATATATGAAAAAGTCAAGATGTTACTCCAATAATGAAAATTTCCTTTTATGCAGCAAAGACAACATATCGAGAGCAGCAGTTTCCTAACAGAAAGTGGTTGGCCACTGATGACTATCGACTAAATAATTGCTCCTCTTTCAGTCTTTCTCTCCCAAGCACATCGGTCAGTTAGCAGCGATTGACCACAAGCCACTTGAAAGCGCTCGAAGGAGCTGGACACTCGTTTCCATGTGGTCAGTGAAAATCTACATAGCACCGAGCAAAACTTATTATCTAAATTTGCTCTCATAAATTAAGAGTTAATTGCGAGTGGTTTTCTCCAATAATTGAGAGATTTAAAGAGTACGGATATAATGTGCTAATTAGCAAAATCCAATTAACTTATACATTTAAGGATTAAGGAAAGATGTCATTCGGAGTGCACTACCTCGCACGTAGGATTTCCATTTGAAATTACTCAAGAAAATGGATGTGACAAATGTTTTGCATCTACTAGCAATCCTGTCTCACCTGTCGTTACCTGCAACTGGAAAACCATCGAGGAATTCATCAAGCAGAGGTAATTCAATAACAAAACTATGTAACTGACCAAATTCTCGGTCTCATTTACCAATCAAATTCGAACATGAAAAATTCTTGGGATCTATGCCAGCAAAGAAAGTATTATTATTGAATAATTGCAATTAAATTTACTGGGTTTATTTGAAAATGTTTATGTGAATTATGGCTATTTGCATAATACAAAAATTTCTAGGATATCGAGATTTAATAAAAATACAGCAGAAAAAATGTATAAAGTCACTTGTACTCCTACCATGGGATTAACGACAAAGACGGTCGGGGTTAACCTCTTGAGGCCTGAAGTAGTGTTTTAATATATTATAATGTTAACCTGTATTAGTCTTAATAACTGCTAAAATTAAGTTAAGGGGGCTGTCCACACTTTTGAAAGCATGCATGCTCCTATGGGAATCCCCATACTAAATAAAAGTACACATTTATCAATAATGGCTAAACATAAATTGACGGGGTTTGATTTTTTTTATGAAGGACAATTCAATTTACTAAAACGTGATTGATGATTTTTTTTGTTTATCTGCCCCGTGAGTCGTACAATCGGGCAAAATGTGGCGAAAAACTCAACGGTAAACTTTGAACTTCGATAAATAAATATAGAATGCACGTAATAATAAAATCGATCTTATACATTTTGTAGTAAATTAAATAAGCTTTCCAAAAAATCAAACCACATCGTCATCCGCTCGGCCAATATCGAGATCTGTTCAATTTTGGGAAAAAATTCACGTCTACGTAAAATAGCATTTGAAAACAGAACGGTCAACTTTGAAAATCGATAATTACATTCAGAATGCATGTGACGTCGTAATCATGCATCAGTTTTTAGTACATTTTATGATCTTTTAAAAAATCAAACCCCTTCGTTGAACTTTTACCCGTTCTTGAGTTAAGAGCAGTTTGAAGAAAACGAATTTAACATTGAAATCCCAATAGGACCATGCTGTTAAAAGTGTGGACAGCCCCCTTAAATAAATATAAAACAAATTAGCAAATTTAAAGTTGATGTTTATATAATTATCATCACGCAGTGATAACAAAAAACTTAGTTGAGATCAGGAAGAATTAGCTTTCATGGTTGTGTATGTTGTATACATGTCAGAACTATGGGGCCATCTTCCATCTATTGGTCTAAAACCAATGTACTGGTAGTATAGCCTACCATATGTAATCAGCAAATAGTTATAATCCACTCACATTAGTATTTTTGATATGATCTAAGCATTGATAACGGTAATAATTTTCCACGTGAATGCACGTGTTTAAGCAAATCAAGCTAATGAAATTAAATCATGATTATTCATAGATAATCATAGATAATTCATAGATAATGGGACCCATTGCAAGGTAAAAGTGTGGTGGTGATTTCTAGGCTTTTTTATTATTCTGTATCATAAAAATTATCAACAATTTATAATAGGAAGTGTCCCTAATGAACCTAAAGTTACAGAAATTAATTTAACCAATAATTGTTAAAGCAAGAGAACTCTTCACTAATTACTATACTTAGCAAATATGCCACAACCTGTCATTCCTAATCTTCAGTTAGAAGTGGTGAATAGTACAATTCGTCAGTTTACATGTTAAAAATATCTCGAGACCTGGATATTTATTAAAATACAAGTAGCGAACTGACAATTTTTTTTGGCATGCTTTTTTTTTCAATGGGCAAACTAATGGATGGGCAGATGCCTGACTTGACACTTGATTTATTCCGCCTTTCTGCAAAACTAATCAAAGTCAAACTAGCAAATTTGCATTTTAAAGCCTTTTATTCCTCAAATTACTTAATTAATTTACTAATTTAATTATTTAACAAAAATTTGCACATTTCCCATTTCCTATAATATATATATTGTTTTATCTGTTCACCAAATTTCAGCCCTTTAACATTGTTTATTTCCAAATTATACAATTTTTCCATAAAAACGCTATTATCTAAAAAGCTACTTTTGGCATATTCGTTAATTGTGAATTAAACCATCACTATCTACTATAATAATATTTATGTATAAACTTAGCTTCCTTAATTTTTAACCATAATAGCAATTCAGTTGATTAGTGTATAGGTCTAATCTACTATACAGTATAGTGAATCTTCACGTAAGCAAGGTGAATTATTGATATACTATAGTTGGTACCAATCATTTTTGGAAATGAGCCCGCCACCTAGCGCCAGATTTATTTTGATCGTTTGCAGTTGCCTTCCGTTGCGCCTACGTTAGCTGTCTGTGGTACTGTTAATTACCATGGAGACCACTTCAGAGTTCCCACTAATTTTTACCAGTTGATTTCCCTGACTTTCCCTGACCAATTTTCAAAAATTCCCTGATCAAATTCAAAAAACAAGTGCAAAAAAATACAAGGGGGAGTACCACTAAATCTAGGTAATCCAATAAGTACCAGCATGTGAATGTAAATGCATATGGAGTAGCATTTTTCACATTTTTCACAATTAGTCTATCATTCTTTAGATTTCTTTCGTTTTAATTTCTTTTTGTTCAGCTATTTCCCTGACTTTTCCCTGACTTTTTACTAGTTTTTGCTAAATTTCTTGACTTTCTCCGACCATTTTCATTTCCCTGACTTTCCCTGACCATTTTCCATTTCCCTGACCTTCCCTGACTTTCCAGGTGAGTGGGAACCCTGCACTATAAACGATCGAAATAACTGGCACTAGGTAACAGGCCAAGTCTAAAACTTACTGCTACCAAGTATAGCGCAGATCAACGTACAGTTGAAGCAGGAATACTGCACAGTATTTTTGTGGTGCTGCATCTCTGCTTGCAAGAACAGGATAACATTACTGAGTAGTAGACTAAAATATGGATTAATGCAGTACAAATTTAGGCAAGCCAAATATAATTGGCACGAACAATTATTGTAACTACACAACACAAAAATTGCTCGGTTGTAATACTTCAAACAGTACATTGTCCAACTAATGCTTTAAAACATTCAAATTTTCCAGGATGTGACAAAACGATTCGCACCACCCGGATGGTCCGCAGTCCACGGGTGACCTCAGCCAACCGTGGCAAACCAGTCCACTGCATATACCGACTGGTCAAGTACGGTGTCGGCGACTTGGTTTTTGAGTTGAACTTCAAGGCATTTCACGTCAGTGTCCACCACAACACCACCTGGTGTTCCAACGGCTACTTGCAGATCGTGGACGATCCCACGAGGGTTAACGCATCGGGCTACTTCTGTGGCAAGTTGCAACACAGCCGCACCTTCCTAGCCGAAACCGATCTTGTGACGCTGAACTTCCACTCGGCCAGCTACACCCGTCAGACGTACTTCCGGGTACAGATATCCGCCCTACCAAAGCGCCTAGCCCAGGAGCGTCACAAGCAGCTGGTCCTGGACAATCCCGGCGACAAAATCCCGGGGACCTATTGTGACCGCCAGTACATCAATTGTCAAGGCTTCTGCGATGTCACTTCACCCAACTATCCGGGTTTCTACCCTCGCAACGCCACCTGCCTTTACCGGGTTATTTTCAACGAGACGGAAAATGCTCGCGTAGTCCTGGGTGGTCAGTACTATGACAACTTTGATGTCTGGGGTGGACCATGGTCATCTTCCAGGTGCCACTCCAACTACTGCTCATCCAAGGAAATCACCACACTGTGTCCTTACGATTACCTCAAGATCTACGATGTTACTAGCCAGGGCAGTTCTGCGATCCAGAAGTTCTGCGGCCACGGTCACCTGCCCCGGATTATCTCAAGGGGTCAGGAGATCGTCCTGGAGTTTGCATCCTCGGTGGCCGGATCGATGGCCAACGATGGCTTCCATCTTTCGATCGGCACCGAGTCACGGCGAGAGGACCTGACTGGCAGCGAAGTGAATCAGGACGATGAGGCCTGCCACTGGGTGTTCAGCAGTCACGACTCGTCACAGGGTCAGTTCCAGAATCTGCGGCACTGGTATGCCCCAGGCACACGGTGCTCCTACAAGTTTGTGGGTCAAGCGGGTCAAAAAGTCTTCCTACACTTTATCAACTTCAACGCTAACCGGGACGAGTCCTGTCGTAGCAAGCTCACCCTGTACGACTCGGATGGGCCGGATGGAGGAGTCACGCGTGGGGTTTACTGTGGCCGGCACCAGCCTAACCAAACCCTTCTGTCGTCGGCCGAACGGTTCTACATCGAGTTCGACAGCCGGCTGGGCTCCTATGACGGTTCTAACTTCGAGTACTCTGTCCTTTATAGCTTCGTGGACATGCGGCCATCCGGCAGCTTGGTCAACGGTTCAGTATGTGACGAAGTATTCTACAGTGAATCTGGCCCGAAGAAGGGCACCTTCGACTTCTTTCGGAACCGTCTTCGCCTGCGACACCGCCAGGTATCCTGCACCTTTCGGTTCTACGGTCGGGCCACGGAGCGTATCCGGGTAGCTTTCACCGGTCTGCGCTTTGACCCCACCAAGCCGTGCAATGGCCAGCAGAAGACTGCCTGCACCAGCAGCGATTTCGACCAAAACCTAACAGACTTTGACCGCCTGGCATTCCTGGACGACCGTCAAAAGGTAGTGGAGTGTCTGTGTGGCTCCGTGTACCTTCCCTATGAGTTTGTATCGGTCAACTCCTACCTGGAGATCCGCTTGACCCTACAGAACATCCCCACACTAGCTTATCGTGACCTGGATGGCTACTCCTTTAAAGGTCGTTTCGAGTTCCTGCAGGTAGGCTGTGGCGAGAGTCACGTGAGCGGCAAGCAGGGCGAACTGATATTTCCAACCCTGCCGCACCACCTGTTGCCCAATCACGTGCACTGCAGGTGGACCATAGAAGTGGGCAGTGGCATGCTGGTCCTCCTGAAATTCTCCTACTTTGCCATTTTCGGCAACTGCACTTCCAACTACCTGAAAATGTACACGGCCTGGTCGCAGCAAAGCCTTATCGAGTTCTGTAAGGAGCACACCAGGTCGGAGATCGTGCCCTTTCACACCGCCAAAAACAGCTACAAGATCATCCTGGAATTGAACTCGTCCTCTTGGACAAGGTTCAAGCTGCTTTGGACCGAAATCACTCCGGTCACTGTAAAGGATGAAGACACTAACAACGAAGTGAAAAACCAACTTTGTGAATACGAGTGTCTGGGTGGAAAGTACTGCATTTCTTACGATTTGGTGTGCAACGGTGTCATCAACTGTCCAGTCACAAATTTCACCTGGGATCCCCTGGACGAGTCGATCTCGGACTGCGCCAGTGCCAGTACCATACTGCAGTGGGTCTTGCTGACATTTAGCAGCTCATTCGCCGTGGTTTTGCTCATTGCTGCATCACTGATATGGAGAAAAAAATACTGCCACGAAACTGTTTAGCAATATTTATAAAAGTGGAGCTCATCTATCTAGTACAACATTTCATTTTTTTTAAAACCATTGTCACTATCGCAAAATAAAAACCATTTTCATGGCAAATAAACTAATAGTTCATTTCTAGAAACAATAAATTACACTCGATCTTTCTTCAGTTATGAATGTTTTATCCCTAATAGGTGGCACCATAGGTGTAACTACGATTTACCAAAAAAAAAATATGGGGGGGACATGGGTTCTGTGGGACGGCAGGCCCTCAGCAGGGGTAAACTCCAATCATGGTGACTACAAATTTCTGTAAATAAAATTCTCTGAGTTTTCTAGGTTTTCCAGGGTCATTTTCACATTTTTCCAGCTTCAAAAACCTTTATCTTTGAATGGTGCAATAATGAAAAAAATGAAATGCACAAATTTCAAAGCTATAGTGAAACCGAGCAACAGAACGGCGTAAATTTCCATTGACTTGTAAATGCCAGTAATGGGATATTTACGCCGTTCTTTTGCTCGGTATCACTATAATCATTTGCTTTCATGCATTGAAGAGCCAAGATAATCAGTTTTGATTTTTGCAGCAGCCAATTAGGCAACATTTTTGTGTGCTGACTTTCAGGATAATGTTAAAACAAAATAAAAAAGATGATATTTGAAAAATTCCAGGTTTCAATTCAAAATTCCCTGAGTTTTTCAGGGTGAATATAAAATTCCCTGAGATTTTAAAGTTTTCCATGCAGGTTAGTAGTCACCGTGTCCAATGTAATGGGGGGAGATTAACCCCCAAGTACTCCTATATGGGTGGCACCACAAACAGCATTTGAACTTCACTGCACGTGCTTACATTGCATCTGAACCGTTTCTTGCAAGATCTTACCCCATTTGAAAAAGCTTGCCCAGAAATTATTTACCAAAGAAACATCCCTTCAGAGATGCATAAAATGCAACCTTCTTAAGCAAAATCTAGTCTTTTTTAATCATGAAAATATACATATTCTGGGAAAATATGGGGCATATCTTTAGTTTTATGAGTGATAACTATTTGCAACAAACATTCATATGCAGCTAGTTTTAACATAGTTAAGGGTTTTCGGAGTAGCCCCAAGTTTTCACGTTTCCAATAATATACCTTAACAATTAAAAAATTACCAGTTTCTCTTTTTATTGGCCCATTACTTAGAGTTAATTAAATTCAATATTGAAAAAACCTAAAAAGCTTCAAAATCGCATGAAAAGTGCAGCCGCCTAGTGGCATATTATTTTAAGATAGAAAACTAGGCCCACTTCAATATCTAATTTATTAAAAAAATTAATATAGCTTACCGTTAAACACGGATGAACATTGCTCTTAAACTGCCACTAACCCAACCATACCCAATGCACAGGAATGGCAGGCAATTCTTGGACGAGCTGCTTGCAGTTTGCCAGTAAAAGTTCCAAGAGTTCGTTGATGTACAATACAGCCGATTCCTACTTAATTCTTTTCCTGGATAAAGTATCACAATATGTCCACTTACTTTAACGTTAGGTAAGATGTACATTAGTGTAACCTTACATGTACAGTATTTCGGAGTATGAAGTTCGCTGGTTGTTCTTCATGGTTTACCATTGTATCAACGTTCAACATCCAAGTACCTACTCAACACTTTAACAAAGTTACCTCCATTACTACTATGGTCCAGAAGATTCTCATCATCATCCTTGACTTGTACAAGTCCTGCAGATAAACGCAAAGTAACACTTAAAAAGTACAGTTTTTATCAGGTACAACTGCGCTTAAAAAAAAAAAAATGGTGAGGGCAATTCATAAAGTATATGATCTTCATTATTTTATTCAACTGGTTTTGCCCTTATGCTTGAAATTATTAAATTTCAAGCATAAGTGAATTTGTAAAAAACTGTCTCTTTGATCAAATGACTGCATTCAAGCATGCCCATATTGCTTTTTCAATCAAATTGCAAAGCTAAATCACTCACCAAATGCATTTAAGGGGGCTGTCCACACTTTTAAAAAATGCATGCTCCTATGGGAATCTCCATGTTAATTACCGGTACAAATT
>JAQIXP010005587.1:0-10302 GCA_034700285.1 Proteroiulus fuscus
TTGATAGTTTACAATTCACACTTGATAGTTTACAATTCACACTTGATAGTTTACAATTCACACTTGATAGTTTACAATTCACACTTGATAGTTTACAAAATTTTCACACATCACAGATCGCAATTTATGCTTCACAGCTCACAATTCAAGCTTCATACTTCCCAATTCATGCTTTCCGTGCACATATAAAAGTTCTCAATTACCACTTATCAGTTAACAATTCACACTTCATATAGCTCACAATTGAAGCTTCATAGTTCACAATTCACCCTTCACACTTATTAATTAATTCACAATTCACGCTTCTACCTCTCATCTCACAATTCAAGCTTCACGTTTAAAACTTTTTAAATAGTTTTCAATTCACCCTTATTAGTTCTTAATTCACGCTTAATAGTTCTCAAGTCAATTCCCACTTATTAATTCTGTTCACGATTCGTAGCTCACAATTCATGCCTGTAGGCCTAATGCTTCATAGTTAATTCATGCTTCACATTTAATAAACATCCGTCATATACTTTCCACTTATACTTCTTCACACTTTGTTATCAGAAGATGTGTATTAGTAGGCCTACAATATATTTAAGAATACAATTTTCACTGAGCGCTGAATGGCGCCCTACAGCTGCGTTGCTTGACTTAAGGACCTCATTGTAGTCTAACCATATGGCTAGGAAATAACAAGTCATAAAAATCTCAGTACATTTATAAACTTGTTTTATTGATATTCATTTACCTGTAATTATGGATAGTTAAAGGCGTGCTAAAAGCGTAATTATACTTTGTTAGATAATACATGTATAATAAAAAAGATTCTGTCCAATTTTTCCGTGTGATAAGTCGAAAACTGCATGGCCTTGGAATTGCCTAAAAATTAGTGGAAAAAAAGATTCATTGTTGAATTTCTTTTTGAAAAGCAATATTATGAAATTGCCGGAAATAATATTTATCTGTATAGTGCATTAATTGATTGAATGGAAGATGTGAAAGTCATCACAGAGTCTGTCTCCAGTTAAAAGAAGACAAAATTTCTCATTGAAAAAGCGGTTTTTCAGTAGGGAAATTTGCCTGTTTTTAAATGGGGGCTGTATACTTCCATTGTCGATTTAAATTGCAATTAATTTTTTTTTGATAAATTAATATAAATTCAAAGATGGCTAGCAATGCTGGTATTGTTGGTACCAGCATAAAACTTGTTGGTATGCTAGTATTTTATAACCCACAATCAATACCAAGTATGATGATAAAATTTTTTACCAGAGAAGCTACAATGGGGACGTTCAGAAATTTCGTAACTTTTTTTAATTTTTATTTCCTTAATTCCCTCCCCACCCCTTTGATTTGTCAGACTTACAGACTTCCCAAACCCCTACCCCAGTAAATTCTTAACTCTCCACTTTTGACTCTCCCTCCCCCCACAATTCGATGGCTTAATTCACAAGTGACGAATATGCCCTTTTGTCAAAAATGAGATAATTGTTCCATTGTGATCCTGGAAGTGTCCCCTAATGAACCTAAAGTTCCAGAAATTAATTTAAGGAATAATTGTTAAAGTTACAGAAGTGAACAATAGCGAATAAGCCACAAGCTGTCATAATTTCTAAGAGTTACAAGTGGTGAATAGTCCAATTCGTCAGTTTACATTTTTTTTTTTTAAATTTCTCGATACCTGGGATTTTTATTAAAATACAAGTGGCGAATTTGACAATTTTCACTCATCTTTTTTTTATTTTGGTGGTATTTTTTTTAATAGGCAAACTAATGGATGTGCAGATGCTTAATTTTTTTTCGCTTTCCTGCAAAATTTATCAAAATCAAACTGACGAATTTTCATTTTTAAGCCTTTTATTTCTCAAATTACTTAATTAATTTACTAATTCAATTATTTTACAAAAATTAGCATATTTCCTATAAAATACATATATTGTTTGATCTGTTCTCCAAACTTCACCCTTTTAACATTGTTTATTTCCAAATTATACCGTTTTTCCATAAAAAAGCTATTATCTCAAAAGCTACTTTTGGCATATTCGTTAATTGTGAATTAAACCATCGACCGATAAATTTACTAAAAATTTTGATTGTTACCTTCAAATCGGACCAGCAACTCGACGACATTTTCTGGTATACGGATCGCATTGATGATTTCGAGCGCATCCCCGTTCCAAACAGGTCAAAGATATTGGCATGATTCTGGGCTGATAGGGATGGATTGGAATGGATCGGAATCTGGAATGGATTGACAGTTAGGTCATTCATATAGTATGCATAGTAAACCTTTAAAACCTCGTATATTATTACTTTTTAATGACCAGTTCATAAGGGGGTCAAGCTAAAATTAAAATTATTGTTAATGGAATGTGCTTTTATAAAATGGAAAATTTTAAATTTAAAATATTAGGATACATTTTTACTGAATATTTGAACTATTAACTATAACTGAAAATCAACCTGGGGCTGAATCACTTACTTGGGCCCAAATAATTTAGGAGTTCCAGGATCCCACTCCCTCTTAGGGGGTCCGGATCCCATTGCTGTTGCAATTAGCATGACTCCCAAGATGACCACCAAGTAGTTAGCTGGATACACTGTAGTCATTTTGAAATTAATGGAGTTTTTTTTAACTATAACTAAGCCTGGTGCTTATATTTAACCAAAGTAGTGAATGCTAAGCAGAAATGATAAAGTTTGCTAATGTTTTGTCCCTTTTTATTGAATTTTGTCAGGATAGGATGTCTTTTAATTTGATTGTTCTTTTTATTTTAGTGGCATATTGTTTGTTTTACTATTGTTTTGTTGAAAATTGAGCCAATTTTAAGAATGTGGGTTTTTTTTATGAAAAATCAAATATCTGAATTTTAATATCGTGTTGCATTACACAATGCACATAATGCTAACAAGTAAGTAACAGTATCCCAAGGTGTACCCATGTAGGAGTTTTCTCTTGTTTTTGGAAAACATTTTTGAGGATTTTATATCACATTTATTTAAAAAATACTCGTATCAATTTGGAAATATGAAGAGTCCCTGCATACACCCCAGAATGCAGTCGAAAAGACTGGATCACTATGTGTGATTTTCAATGTTGCATTGCTTTTTAATATTCAACTTGGACAAGGAAAAAGATCTGTACAAATACAATTTGGTATAAAAATTTATTTAATTACGAGATTACGAGCGAATTACATTAAATTCATGAAATTTCTTTAATGTAAATTTGAGAATTTGCTGAAATTGGGCTGATAAGCTTGTCCTGAAGGTCACAAGTTGGCAGGGCTGTCGTATTCCAGTTGTTAATTGGGATGAAAAAGAATTTCTGTAGTTGGTACAATTTGCTGTGGCATAAACCTATTGGATGAAATTCAAAAAAATTAAATAGAATTATAGTTTTTCCTGCAGATGGCAGGGTTGTCGCAATAATGAGCGCCCCTGGGGTCAGGTTTAGGAATGAATATGGAAGAAAAGATTTCCCCCTGCAGGTGGCGCAATAGATGGTGCTACATGCCTTATTCTGTTGACTGTGTTAAACTTCAATTCGGTGGCGCCGTACATAAACCTGGATTATCAGGTTCATTCACTGAGCCACTCAAGTTCAATTAAACGGCATTTTTCGGTTGTTGGATCACACGACAGATTTTCAGCACATGGAACTTCTAAGCAATTCTGGGATTCTGTAACAAAGAAAAAAGGAGTGAATTTCTGCAGAGAAATTGTATTTATGTTCTTCGAAAATGCAAGTTGTTTCAAAGATTCCGTAGAAACTTGATCTGTTTCTGCAGAAATCGCGATGAAGATTAAGATTTATGCCATTTTTCTGCATAAATTTCTCACCTTAAAGGTGAGCTGACAGCAATGCTATTTGCTAAGAAATTAGCATAAAAATATTCAGTATATATAGTAAATCCAGCAAATGCTAGGCTTGCGTCAGTGCCATCTATTGACAGCATTTGTAAACAAACCAGCCAATAAGTGACGCATGCGTTTTTGAGACAGGTGCTTCGTAATGCAAGGGGCGTATCCATTGAATGACATCATCTGTCGAATTATTTGTCTAGTTCATCTTGTCACCGGTAGAGGGATACAGTTGCATCTTTCATTTGCATGGCAATACTATTACTGTAGCTGCTAATAATAATTGTTGTGCTATAGTGATACTAACATATTAATGCAATAGGCAAGTAAGTTTTAAATCTGTGTGAAAAATGTCAAAACAATTAGTGTAAGGAAAATGTGAAATATTAAACAAGTTAGTGTGGGAAAATGTGAAATATATTGACAAATTAAGTGTGTGAAACATGAGAAAAAAACTTGACAATTGGTGGGTGAAAAATGTAAACTCTTAGATAAGTTAGTGTGATAATTGGGAAATATTACACAAGTTAAGTGTGTGAAATATTAGACAAGTAGAGTGTGTGAAAAATGTGAACTATTAGATAAGTTAGTTTGATAATTGGGAAATATTACACAAGTTAAGTGTGTGAAAAATGTGAAATATTAGACAAGTTGAATGTGTGAAAAAGTTAGTGTGTGAAAATGTGAAATTTTAAACACATTAAGTGTGTGAAAGAAAATTTGACAAGTAGTGGGTGAAAATTGTGAAAAAATTATACAATTAATGTGATAAATGTGAACAAATTAGACCATTAGCGTGTGAAAAATGCGGGGAAAAAAAGTATTCGCTTGGGATGTGACAAATGTGAAAAGTAGGAAAAACAGGCAAAAATGAATAGGCCTACATGTAAAAATAATTTACCAGTCACATCTTGTGCTTCGGTGGTCACATCGTGTGCTTCCCTCTCATTGCGTACTTCCGTCTCATTTTGTGCAGTAACAGTTACATTTCGGGTTATGGCTTCTGCTTGTGTGTGTAAATAGTCATCTTGTGTGGCTTCTATTTCAGCTTGTAGTTCCCAATGAGCAGCTTCAATTTCAGCCAGTAGTTGTTCATGAGCGGCTTCAATTTCATGGTGTGCTTCAGCCTCTTCTAGTGCTGCAACAGATTCGTTTCGTGAACCACTTTCGAAGCGTGTATAAACCCCTGCATTAACTTCAATTAGGGAAAACCCCATAATTGTTGTAATAGTAAGAACTTTCAAAATGGCTGCAAACATTCTGCTTTCCTTTACTCTCACTTTGGAACCTTCATGTAATAGTTTGGGGAAGTATAACTATGCTTAAGTTAGCTAGCTGCACTTATATCAGTAATTCTGATGTCAGTTTCAATGTCAAAAGCCTAAGGTAAGAAAATGCTATACACCCAATTATTAAGCCTATTATGATTATTTTTTGTGTAAAATTTTTTGTTAAAAAAATGTGGCTGCTTTGAGGATGAAGTCTTGGCAGGGTTCTATTTTCAAGCCAGAATCCAATGGCTGGGTCAGTGATGTGGGTGCATCAGAGGTCAAAAGGTCAAACTTTATCTTCTTTTACAGTTTGTTTCTCCTTCGAGGTTCCATTTTCGTGTATGGAATTGTCATCTTGAAGGACACTTTCCATGCTCATGGCGCTGCTGGAACTGTCATGGCTGTGCCCCTTGTTGGTTTTGGAATTGTCATTGCTTGTAGAGGATGCGCCCATAAATCTTTTGCGGATTATCCGGTAGGTGGCTGGCTTGCAAATGTACACTATGAATAGGAGGATCCCTTGAATTGCGCTGCAGATGTCGGCAGCGTATAACCCTGAACCTTTGGCATCTACCAGGTAGGAGACCATGTCCACGATGGAGGATAAACCCATCACGATGAAGATTTTGATGCACACGAATAACCTGGAAAAGAAACGAAAAGTTTCACTTTAGATGCCAACAAAAATAAATTTCGAAATCTGCCACTGGGATAATCAGATTGCAGTATCTGCTGGAAAGTGCATTGCAGTTATACTTTAGCTGCCAACAAAAATGAATTTAAATTTCAGCCACTGAGATTGCATGTCCTGCTTTACTCCAGTGAAAATATCAATGTACCAATGCTGGCAAAACCAGTACTGTTGGAAATGTTGGTATCATGGTATTTGACTAAATTGGTATGTTGTTACCGGTATTTCAAATTTTGGGTAATTTGGCAGATTCATTAATTTACACCAAAATGTTAGTACCTATCCTATCCTATAGAACTATTGGTCTAATATTTCCACTAGTAATGCTAATAATATCGGTTCTTACTAGAGGAAGTGCATATCAGAAGCGTCATAACATGTAAACGGCAGGTGGCAGCACTGTAGACTGGAGAAAGGTCTATTTTGTTGATGTTTGAAGGCTGATATTTGAAATTTCATGCACGACCAGGTATATGCAAGGCTGCTAAATATAGGCTTGTGTATTTTTGTTAATGTTTTTTTTTTTCCATGGTAACAACAATGACCTTGTGACATTTTCAGTAAACTAGAAAAAAATTCCCCTTAATGCACCTCTTCAATTTTATTGTTTAATTTTTTAGTTTTTGTAATTGGCTACAGATAGGCTTTCCTTGAAAAATGATTTTTGAAATCTTTTATTTATAAGAGGCTTCATTTTTTATGGGGATTCCCCTGCCTAAACCGGAACTTAAAATTGCAGTACGTCAGATGTATCTTTTGTCTTGTAGTAATGTGAACTAGGCACATGTTTCCATGAATGTAAATTCACTGACTTTATGTAAAAACACAAGCAGCTCCATATTGTCCACTAGTGGTGAATAGTGAGAAAATGGTGAATTAATAACCATTGGCTGCTACTAGTGCCGTCTAGTAGTAGCCGTGGGAACTTTCGCCATTGAAAGAGTCCTTGTTTGGCTTCACATTTTACCTACGCAATCAGATTGATACAAGATTTTGTCATTGACTTCATGTGCAAGTAGGTTCCTTAGATTCAGCCAAGGTCAATGCCCTAGCTGTTGGATTCCATAGACTCCTAAGATGGCTGACAAAATCAGCCAATGCATATAGTAGTTAGTATTATCACTATAGATGGCGTTTTTTTATTTCCAATCTTATAGCAGCTAGTGTTATTGAAATGAGATTTTGAACATTTTATTTCTCATTAATGGTAAACCTTTTTTAAATTAGTATTTGGCTTTTTGATATAAAATAACGTTCCCTAACGTGAGACCTAAGACCCTAAAGATAAGTATACCATATATACTGAAGGCACATGTTCTTTACTTACAATTGTTTACTTCGATCCTTGTTAACAACCTCAACTCCTTTGGTGGCATACTTCAAGTTGACCACGGTCAAGATGAAGAAAATCAGATTCTCCAACAACACTATGAACAATGGAATGAAACAGAAAACTAGTCCCGATTTCTTTTCATTAAACCAGCAAGTTTTTGAAATCACAGGGTGAAGGTTGAGGGCATCCTGCATGGCCGGCTGAGTGTCCAAGATGATGGCAAGTGCTAACAGAAGAAGAGGGATGCCGTAAGCGTAGATGGCATAATATGTGAACTTGTGCTTACGGTCAGTCCAATTGATGCCCAGGCTACAACGAGATGAAGCCGTTTGCAGACCCGCAAAGATATTCCACAGGTCAAAAGACAGGACATTCAGCCAGAAGACTGATGTCATGGTCGAATAGAAGATCAAGATAAACATTGTGTAGCAGGATACTGGAGGAATAGGCCTGATGAGTGTCCGGCAGGCGAACAGGATGTACATGACAGTTATGCTGAACATGTGACAGAGCAACGGTTTGGCATGGTAGTTCAGACTAGGAATCAGCAAGTGGATGACAAAGGCCGAAAATACGAAGATGGCCGAAATGACCTGAAGGATGGACAAGTAGTAGCGGAAGGAGTCTGGAGAAGCTGGCTTGTAGAAGTCCGGTCTGCAGTAAAAGGCACTTCCATCAGGTCTGAGGATGTAATCTTCCATGCCAAAATATGTATCCAAGACTGGATGGTAGAGCCGATGGTCATTGCCAATCGTGAATTCGTGTTTCAGGAAGGGCCAATGCTTGCAGGTGGTCATTAATGGACTCATCGGATAACAGAGTTTGATGCTGGAATTGGTCAATGTGGTGAAGTCTGGTTGGTAGATGGTAGTGTTTTGGAACGGCAAGTGGACACTGGTGTTGTCATCTGACATCATGTACTCTGAGCTGTCCAGAATGACGTAGTTGCAGCGGAGACCACGGGTATTGCCAATGGACATGTTGCAGCCCAAGAGCTCAGTGCCAGACTGGTAATAGTCCCTGATGCTAATGATGTCGTTTGTCCGGCAGTTCTGTAAGGCCAGTAAGGATGTATTGAATGCGTAGAGTCGGTTGTCCAAGCGTTTCAGTGGACATTGCAGAAGTTGAGGAGAGAGCGGGAAGCAGACTTGGGCAATGGTTTTGTCATCAGAGAGCTGGAAGTTGTCAAGGTTTACTGACCAGAGACCACGGGCGATGGTCAGCTGACCATTGGCGTTGATGGTGAAGTCGGTACCATTGCTGACAGTGATGTTCTTGCACTTTGGAAGTTGTTTGACAACTAAGGGTTCTGGAAAGTCCAAACCCGTGCACCAGGTATCGTTGGAATTACTCCCATTTTGACTTTGCCATGGACAGGAAGTACTGCACTGATGTGGTATATCCGTAACTATTTGCGATTTTGTCACTAATGTATTCAGAATTAGAAGTAGCAAGGTTCCATGAGGATTTCTCAAACCCATTTTGACTTCTTCCAGAACTAAAGGAGCTGTTTGTGGTTTTATTCTGCGAGTGGCATTCGGCCTACTCTCTGTTTCGAACATAATGCTATGACATAACACTGGAATGACTTTCAAAATTTCATCAATCTTTTTTTGATGAAAGATATTGGCTAACTCATTTTTTTCCCATAGAAATCTATCACACAACTGAGTTATGATTGTAATTGTCAACAGGATGGTAATTTCCGTGAATTATTCCGCAATTAGCAGGCAGCTTTGAACTTTTGATTTCTTAGAATTTCGGAGATTTCACATTTTCAAATTGTATTGTATTTACTATAGTTTTTGTAAATGCCACTAAGAATTTGACCAATTGTACATACTTAGTTCAAGGTATAATGTTAAGTATGGACCGGAAGTTGTCGAAATTTTGGGACCGGAAACCATGGGCCATGGTCACTGCAGAATTCGGTACCGTTGCTGGAAGTGATGTCCTTGCATCTTGGAACTGCTGTTTCGTGACCAGTTCTGGAAACTGAAAACTGGAATCTCGCGCACCAGGTGTCGCTGGAGTTGCTTGACGTGCTCTCATCTTGACTTTGCCGTGGACAGGAAGCACCGCACCCAAGTGGTATAGTTCTGTGCAATTCAGTGTGGTTGCTTCTAATGGCTTCAGAAATAGAAGTAAGGCTCCATGCAGATTTTTGAGCATATTTTCGTTTCTTGTATCAGGAGTTGAATGCATGCAGTTGGAAATATTTCTGTATTGTAGTTTTATGCGAATATTTGCAACGACTTCCCCAATTTTGTAGTAATATTGTATCTTGGTTTTAACTGCATCTTTTCTGCCTTCTGCAGAAGTTCTGCTCAGGACACTTTGTGTTATTGAATGACATTATACATGTACTTCATGGCCATGGAAGAAATTACAGGATTTTCCTCAAAAGTTTCCTTGCTGATTAGTACTGTCTGATTTCTGATGATTTGAATTTCTATTAACTATTTCCTGTTTGTTGTCTTAACCCTTCTAACCCTTCTGTCATCATGTCATGCATGAAAATATACGCAGAACCTTTGTTTTTAATTTCACTTATGCAGAGCTCTTGAATTGTATTCTAGCAAATATTTGACATTGTGTGATGACATGGAAAATAGCCCGTATATATCCGAACGATTGTGCAGAAATGGGAATAACTTTAAGAAATATTGTGACAAAATTCTGCATAAACCGTTTTCAGAATTCTGACTGACGGCCAATTTTTGCAGAAAATACTTTCTGGATTAAGGTGACTAATTTTTGCAGAAAAATGCTTGACCAGTTTCTACAGAAAATGTTTTCTGAAGTGTGTAAGGTGACCAAGTTCTCTAGGAAGGATTTTCTGGTCTTTTGAGACTAATTTTTTTCAGAAAATGCTTTTAGGATTTGGGTGACTAATTTCAGCAGAAGAGGCTTTCGGGGCAAAAGTGACGAATTTCAGCTGAAAATGCTTTCTGGATTAAGTGACCAATTTCTGCAGAAAATGCTTTCTGAATTCATTTGACCAATTTCTGAAGTAAAAAGGGCACATTTCTACAGAAAATACTTTCAGAAATAAGGTGTACAATTTCTGCAGAAAAAGCTTTCTGAATTCATTTGACCAATTTCTGAAGTAAAAAGGGCACATTTCTACAGAAAATACTTTCAGAAATAAGGTG
>JAQIXP010005588.1:0-10302 GCA_034700285.1 Proteroiulus fuscus
TTTACTACAAAATGTATAAGTTAGATTTCGTTATTACGTGCATTTTATATTTATTTATCGAATTTCAAAGTTTACCGCTGAATTTTTCGCTACATTTTGCCCGATTGTACAGCTCACGGGGTAGATAAACAAAAAAATCATGCATCACGTTTTAGTAAATTTAATTGTCCTTCATAAAAGTTTAACCCCGTCAATTTATGTTTAGCCATTATTGAGATATATGAATATTAATTTAACATGGAGATTCCCATAGGAGCATGCATGCTCTAAAAAGTGTGGACAGCCCCTTTAATCGCTAATTGTAAATTGCTAAAGAAAGTGCATTTAGGAAATAGTTAATAATGTTAATTAAATGATTAAAAGCATAATTCGTTATTTTTTAAATTGTGGACATTTCCAATTTAGGTTATAAAAGCAAACTCCGCTTTGTCAATGCCGAATAAATTGGGGTTTAATTTTAAAAAGCCCAAAGGACTACTTACTTATCCCAATACATAGAAAAGTCAACCCCAAGCTCCTACGGCCATTTTTTGCAATTACTATGGGAAGTAGAAAAAAAAATCAGTTGCAAATATTCCAGACAAAAAGTAAATCTCCAAAAAAAAAAAAAAAAGGCGAAAGTAAATAAAGAAGAGCTGGCACTGGTGAACATTTTTTGTTTCCTTAAATGACACTTGAACAAATTGCTTCGCTATATAAAAACGACCAATTGCGTTTAATATATATTAAATACGTCATTAGCAATGCTTTTATCCATTGCTGCCATTTATCAACTCAAGAATGGGAAAATGGCTAATTAATTACGTTAGGGAAAATGCTATAGGAGATTATTGGAATTCCATATTTTCTAATTGATAGCAAATTAATCATGGAAAATTGAGTTTGGATTTCAGCACGACATCTATGATATAGCATTCTACAAGAAATCCATGTTCTAGCTCGTTCAGTAGAAGAGTGAACTGAGCTTCAGAAAAAAAACCACCATCTATTGAGAGCAATTGTAAATTCAACATTCTAAAGAGGGACGAATTACACCACACACACACTCTATGAGAAAGTAGTCCCTGACTTGAAAATTCCAACCGATTGGGTATGGATACCCCAATGAAAAAAAGACTTCAATTAAACTGCAGTTTTTTTCCAAAAAACTGCAGTGTTAAACTGCATTTTTTTGTGTACTTATGAAACAAAGCCTTGCATAATGTGTGCAGTTTTTCTGTGAAAAACGTGCAAGTTTTTTTTCTACAGTTTTTCTATAGTTTTTTTGCAGTCTTTCTGCAGTTTTTTCTTATCACTAGAATGTGGAAACAATGCAGAAAAACTACAGAAAAACTAGAAAATCTGCAGGAAAAAAAACTTGCACGTTTTTTTTTACAGAAAAATTGCACAAATTATGTAGGTTTTTGTTTAATAAACTTCCAAAAAAACTACAGTTTTTCTGCAGTTTTTTCGAGAAAACTGCAGGGTTTTTTTCATTGGGTTGTATTCACAGATATTAGGCAATACCACTGACTAGCGCCCTCGTGCGTAAATGCAGAAATAAAGAGAATGGCCTAACATTAAGTTACTGCTTAAACTATGTAAACTTGTAAGTTAAAAACAACTTTTTTGGGAACATTTTAGGATTAAATCAGTTTCCTAAAACCTAAGAAATTGAAAAGGTATTTAAAAACTAATATAAGCCAAATCGTCCCTATCGAATGTTCACACTGAAAATACACCAGGTGGCGCCGCTGTTCTGCGCTTGCTTAATGTCTATAAATCATGAATCTAAAACAGGATAATAAAAACTATAAGACTTACTTGATTTTTCAAGGAGCAATGAATCTGGTCTCTGGCAGAAGGGCACATTTTGGGTCCTAACAGTCTTCAAAGGCATCATTTCAGGCATTTTCTGAATTTAAATAAAAACTTTGTATACTGAATGGGCCCAAGTAAGATTTTGCTTTTCCAGGATTATTTTTGCAGCCATCACAAATTAAATAAATATTTGCTGTTTCCAAACTGGTAAAGCTAATCGAGCCAGATCGAGATCTTGCCCTAGATCAGTAACGATTTGTTAAATTTGCCCATTTTGATTTCTGATCAGGTGTGATCAGGCTTGGTATAGTCACTTTAATTGTAATTATTTATGTAAAAAATTCCCTAAGGAATGTCTAGTAAAGGGAAAAGATAGAATAAGAAAAGATAAGAAATAAGTAATTAGCTGTCCAAAACCAAGAATTTTTTTTCATTATTTTTAAACTGCAAATATCATTTAGAAATTTTAATACAGAGAATACAGAAAATAGGATTAAAACACGTTTTTATAGTTCAAATTGCTTTATTATACTTGAAAATAGCATCAATTATGTACAAGAAATGTTCAGTTTAAGATCAGATAATGGAAGAATAAGCTATTTTACAAATGCATATTTACATAAGTTCTGTTATAATTTTAGGTATGTTTTAGTTAATTAAATTAATAGTTAAAAGCTTAAGTACAAGGAAATATAGATTAATGGTTTGCACAATGTCCAATTTAAATTTTCAAGTTAATTAAAAATAAATTAATGACCAAAATCCCAGAAGAAGCATTTAAATAATTATGTTAAAAATGCAATTCGGCATTAATAATATTTCAAAATGCTGTAATTCTAAATACATTTTTAACATTTTGTGTTTTTAAATATCAAATGACATTAGGCAAACCATGTTAGTAAGAAATGAAAAGTACCATGGACTTAGAGCCACAGTTTAGGAATAAAAGTATTTTGTTTTAACGAAATAAACTGCATAGATTACTAATTATTAATAAATTAAATAGCCTATATTTAAATAATTATTTAAGACACCAGAAACTTAACTTATAAGTGACCATACCATGCATTTTTGCACATTAAAATTTTTACATTTTTTATATTTTTATGATGATAAAAAACCACGTGGAAAATACGTAATGTGTGATGACTTCAAAATAAACATTATTCTAAATTACGGCTCTAAAACCATGAAAATATTTCAAAAAAAGTAAACTAAAATCGAGTTGTCGTAAATTGCTTATATAAAAAAAAACGTTTCAATATAAAAGTCTATAAAAATTTCATGATTTTGCGAAAAAAAAATTGCGTGAATATTGAGTGATACATAGACTACTCAAGAAATAATTTTTCTCTTTTTTTCAAAATTGATTAATAAATAAAAATTTACAAATATATTTTTAAAAAATTTCAAAGCAAATCTTTACATATTTCTAGACTGTGTTACACTGCAATATTTACTAAATATTTAAAAATAAAATATTGTTGATAGCAGCCTATTCAGCCCAAAATATTTTCATTAATTTAATTATTTTAAATTTTGACTTTAAAATTAAAAGGTTTTGGTCAAAATAAATTAAAATTAAAACGAACTTACATTTCTCTGTTGAAACTCTGGTTCAAAATGCCTGTGATGAAACACGTGTAACTTTCCCCTTTCACCTTTGCACCCTGGTAATTGTGAAGTGGCATATGGGCTCACTTCTTCTGATAACATATCCCTGGATACATCTGGAAACAACCAAAATTAAACATTTTTAAATGAAAAACATTGGCATTTTTGAAATTTCAAATTCGTAAAATCTTACTTTTTTGGCTATTTTGATTTATATGAAGCTGTTGTTTTCCATGATCAGCTCCTCT
Organism: Proteroiulus fuscus; assembly: GCA_034700285.1. Taxonomy (NCBI): domain Eukaryota; kingdom Metazoa; phylum Arthropoda; class Diplopoda; order Julida; family Blaniulidae; genus Proteroiulus; species Proteroiulus fuscus. The sequence continues at coordinate 3,663 of JAQIXP010005588.1, forward strand.
TAATAAGCAAGTGAAACTTCCCATGGTTAGATTTTTATGAAACTTTGGTCCATGCAGTGGTTTCAATTCAACAGGTTGAGCATTATTTGGCTGCAAAACTCCTGCAACTATATGTAAAAATTAAAAAAAAAAAACTTAAATTTCTATTTAAAACAGGTTAAAATTCAAAGTTCAAAATTATCACAGTATAGATCCAATCAGATCAAGGAAAACAAACAGGCCAAAATAGCAAGACTCAGATCCTCCCAAAATAAAAAGTAATGCATTGTGAAATATATTTTGATAAAAGCATTTTTCAATGCATTTCAAACCTGCAAATATATCATTTTTTTTGAAATTTTTTATTGCATTATGCATTTATGAAAGTAATTAACAAAATGCATTATTAAATTGCTTTAGAAAATATGTTTACAATTGCATTTTTAATGTATTTGCCTGCTAAGACTAATTTAAAGTGTATAATTTATACATTTCAAACAGAGCATTTAAAAATATTTGATTATTTTAGCAATTGCATTATGCATTTAAGAAAGCATTTCAGTATGCATTACAAAATGCATTATAGTAAGTTGCTTTAGAAAAATGGTTAAAATTAAATTTAAAAATACATTCAACAAGAAGTCATTATGATGCACCCATCATAACCATGGATTGTTTCAAGAAGAAAAACTGACGTCATTTCTATAATGATCTTCCCCTTTAAAGGGAAAGTCCCACTTTGCAACAAGTGATATTTAAGCTGTACACACTTACTAGATATGAATGGCTGTGACAATAATAATTACAGCAGGGTTTCCATACTGAAGAAATTATGACGTTTACCAAATATACGTTAGGCGCCATATTTTAACAGATTTCAGCAGGCACTAAAAGTTGGTGGCGCCCTCTAGGACATGCATGTCTACTTGTTTCATGAGAGCTGATGCATTTTATCCAAAAGAGGGCGCTACGTACTGTCAGTAAAATGGCGCCTATTTGGGCTTTAAATTATCATCCAAATTCATGTATTAAGGTCATTTTATGTAAAAATATTGGTGGGATCAATTAATACTGGAATTTCCATGATTTTTTTTAATTTTAATTGCTTATCCTCCTACAAGTTCGTGGGACTTTCCCTTTAAGTGAATTTGCAGACTTGCACACACGCGTTTTATGTTCAAATTTCCTCCTAGAAATCGTTGTTAATTTCAATGGGTCTGAATGCAAAACTAAAACCGTTAAAACGTGTGTGTGTGTGTGTGTGAGTGCAAAAGGATGCTCGTATTGATATAGCAATTTTCTCGAAAATCGTGAGGAAAACTGAGAAAAAGCAATTATGCGAGGTGAATCAACAATCTACTTAAGCTGGAACTAATTATTAGCTTTATTACACGGAGTATAGAACGTAAGAGAGTACTGGATATTTGCCAACTAAAATTTTCAATGATGGTAATTTACTCGTGTGGATGCTGATAGATATTCATGATCTCAAAGCCTAAATGAAAAAGAAGAAATTTCCTAAAATTGGGATTGAGATTTTGAAAGCCCCTTTTGTTGAAGCGTCATTTCGGCCTAATTTAATGGCAAACACTTAAGCAACCTTTTAATTTAATGGTTCGCACAAATAAAAAATCAATAGAAAATGTATACGAAATTAGTATAGCACTTTTGAAAATCGAGATACATAAAGGTAAGGTGTATTAGGAGTAAAAGCAAAGTTTTTAGTTAGGAGCTCCCTCCACCTTTTGAAATAATTTTGGCACTATTTATAAGGCCATTATCATGTCATAATTGACCACAATTTAAAAACAGGTCAGTGTACTGGTCGGCATATTAACTGCGAGTGTTGGGTGATGATGGTTATGGTCAAATACCATGATACCAACATGTCCAATAAAACTGGTTTAGTTGGTTTTGCATCACCAGGATTAGAATCCTGGTTAGTTGGCAGGGCTGTAGCTGCCGGTGGGGGGGAAGGGGGGCGGCTGCCCTCCCAAACTTAATCAGAGGGGGCAGCAAAACGCCAGTCTCTCTCCTTCCCCCTTGAAAATTTTAGACCAATACTAGATAAAATATCAAAATTTTTGATTATTTTAACTTATTTTTGAATGTTTTTTGAGTAAAAATTTAAAAAAAAAAATGTTGTGAGGTGGTCCCTCCTCCCCCAAAAATGGATTTATGAGTATGGCTCTGGCCCCCAGAGGGGCAGCAAAATCCACTTCCCCCCCCCCAGTTTACTTGACCTTGCTACTGCCCTGCTAGTTGGTACTCTACTGTAAAATAATCTGGGCTTCCCTGACTTCTCAGAAAATGTAAGCTATAAAAGTAAATTATAATACATAGTTAAAGGGAAAGTCCCACTATGAAATAACTGGGTTGAAGGAGGAAGAGACTGAAAAATTAGGAAAGGCGAGGAAATTGCAATTGGATTTGAGCCTATACCATTCAATAATTAAAATGTTTTGAATACATGGATTTGGTTAAAATTGCAAAGCCCAAATAGGCTCCATTTTACTGACAGTACGTAGCGCCCTCTACTGGATAAAAGGCATCAGTACTCGTGAAACACGTAGACCCGCATGTCATAGAGGGCGCCACAAACTTTCAGTGTCTGCTGAAATCTGCTAAAATCTACGGAATTGTCATAGACATTCATATCTAGTACGTGTGCACAACTGAAATATCACTTGTTACAAAGTGGGACTTTCCCTTTAAAATTGAAAACTCCCACCTACGCATTCTTTAAAATGTACAAATTATTTTTATTACTAATGAATAAATAAATAAAATTGATTATTACCTGGAGATTTTCTTCCCGGATGCCTCCTCTTTCGTGCACACAAACACGTCAATAATGTTACCAGCACAACAACTCCAATGGCCGCTCCAATCAGTGCCAATAAAGATAAATTAACCAGAAAGGCCTTTTCCTCATCTTTTTCTTCGTCTAAAACCGTGCTGGGAACCAAGGCATCTGTGAAAAAAAGCAAATAAAACAAAGTGAAAAAAGTAACTCATTAATCCTGTAAAAAATGAATGGATGCATTTAATCATTACTGTGACAATAGTCTGTTCGTTTGGCCTGCTATTTCTGCTCCGGAGCCAAAAGAGCACGAGACTCGCACGTGCATTTTCTTCAGAAACATGTTCAGTATTGCACGTGCTAGCCTCGTGCAAAACTGGTTCCGAAGCAAAAAAAGCAGGCGAAACAAACAGACACTGTCTCTTTAAAATTTTGGTTTTGAAATTTCTCATAAAACTTCTGACAACCATTTTGTTTATTTTCTTACTTATGACAACTTTTGGAAGAAGTTTCAAAACACTAAATTGCTATAAAAACTAATAACATTAAAGTATAATAGTAATAAATCCTAATATTTAATAATAGATATTGCAATATCTCTAATGCCACATGAAATCAATCATTTTTCATATCACAAATTGAAAATATTTATCAATATTTCTTTATTTTTACTTCATATTGGGATGACTACCTCACTTATATCAACTTTAATAGTCTGCTTTTCAACATTAATTTCACATGGGTTTTAAAATGAATCTATTTTCGATTCCATTTGTCAGGGTATTAAAAACCGCAAACATTCATCACCAACTTAATCTTAGGACTTAAGTTCCAACAGAAGAAAATTTTGCTGAAAATGACGTGCACAACAAGATGAAAAACTATTTCTATTACAAGGAATTACAGTGAAAAAAAAAGTCTAATAAAAAACTGAATTTCTTTTTACAAAAATTAAATAACCATTTTGAAAAAAAAAATTGAGAAAATTTCCTGAAAGACACAATGATGGCATTTACTGTAGTTCCAGCTCTCTACATATTTGCCAACTCATTTTGAAGCCAATTTCAAATTTATGAAATTGCTAAAATGCAGGAATAATATTATGAAAGATGGCGTGTCGTTTGTTAATAAAAAACGGGATCCATTGGGAAATTATAGCAGTTTTGAAAATCAATTTTTCATGACATATTAGATGCAAAAATCAAAACCAGACTTATATTACAACCAAAATTGAAGTTTTAAGCTCAATAAAATGAATAGCATTTTATGATGAAAAAAAAATGCATAGAAATCTAAAATTAGATATATGATGTGTCAATACAGAAATGCAGATGGAATTTTGCATTTAATAAATAAAAATTACATTGTAATTTAATAAAATTTAAAAAAAAACATTTCTAATTTACACGTTAATTTTAACCTAAACTGATCTCTGATAACCAACTACAAAAATTAAAACAAAATAATTAATCTAACAAAATTTTTACATTAGGAAGTTAATGCAAATCAAAAAAAAAAGTTAATAAAATTTTAAAAAAAAGTATATTTAAAAACAAAAGTTTAAAATATTTATCACAAATACAATTTGCAGAATCCAATTTAGAAACTAGTGACCAATTATTTTTAATTATTTTCGTATTATTAAAACAATTTTAATTAGAGACCTCATCAAAACTTACATTTTACGGTGGCTCAAGGGGACACTAAATCTCATTAAATAAACCAAGGAAAAACCCCAGTTTCTACGGTGGCTCATAGTTAAGAAGGCTAATGGAGCATACTAAGCCTTAATACAATTAAGAACAGTTTGGTTAGCTGTGAGTTTTCTAAATGTGAGCCACCATAGTCAATTAGACTATGGCTAATCCCCTGCTTTTAAAGATAACCATTCCAGGTTAATTACATCGAATAAACCATGGAAAAACCACATTTTCTACGGTGGCTCAAATTAGAGAAGTGAGGAGCATACTATCCGTGATAGACTTCAGTAGTTTGGTCAAATGTGAGTTTCCTAAATATGAGCCACCGTAGTCAATTTGACTATGGCTAATCCCCTGACTTTAAAGGTAATAGCCATTCCAAGTTAATTACATTGAATAAACCGTGGAAATACTACTATTTCTACGGTGGCTCATATCAAAGAAGGCTTGGGGAGCATATTAGCCTTGATAGAATTCAGTAGTTTGGTTAGATGTGGGTTTTCTACATGTGAGCCACCGTAGTCAATTAGACAATGGTTTATCCCCTTACTTTAAAGGTAATAACCATTCCAGGTTAATTGCATTGAATAAACCATGGAAAAACCACAGTTTCTACGGTGGCCCATATCAGAGAAGTGAGGAGCATACTAGGCCTACCCGTGATAGACTTCAGTAGTTTGGTCAGATGTGAGTTTCCTAAATATGAGCCACCGTATTCAATTTGACTATGGCTAATCCCCTGACTTTAAAGGTAATAGCCATTCCAAGTTAATTACATTGAATAAACCATGGAACAACACTGTTTCTACGGTGGCTCATATTAACGAAGGCTTGGGGAGCATATTAGTTTTGATAGAATTCAGTAGTTTGGTTAGATGTGAGTTTCCTAAATATGAGCCACCATAGTCAATTAGACAATGGCTTATCCCCTGACTTTCCAGGTGATCATTGAAGCCAAGTAATGACCCAGACAGGCAGCATTCCATATCACTTTTACAAATCTATCTTTGATAATCAAATATCAGCCAATAAAGGTTGATTGCACTGTCCACCATTGAGGATCTAAGCACTATTTAAGAGTTAATGTCCCAATGACATTTATTTTCAGATCTCGTTATAGGGCCAGAATGGGTCAAATGGTCAATTTATTGCCAAAATTCAATGGCCGAGCAATCTAATCAATGGGAACCAGCCAGTTTAGCAGACGTGTAGGCTATTTAAGTGAGAGCTGCAATGAAATTGGGCAATAATTCTTGATGTATGCTACTTGTTCAGAATATAAATTCTCTCCAATAGCTTCAATAAATAGATTAGTCTAATAGACATTGGTCACTCTAACGTTAATTGCTGTGCAAATAATCAATGAATTAATGCTTAATCAAAAAATATTGCCAGCATCGGTTAGGCTATGAAAGTATATGTAACTAATTACAATTTTGAATATAGGGAATTGTTTTCCGTGGCTATTTTGATGTTTACTGATTACTTATGACTAATTACTAAGTAAATATTTAATTAGTTTGCAAATGAACCATTCAAAAACAAATATTTGTTCATTTGTAACAATAATAGAGGGTAGATATACAGAGAAACTTTGGTCTAATAATGCAATTATAATGGAATTAATAAATATGACGTAATTTCCTGTGAAGCGATTCATTCCATTCTTCATGTGCCACCAAGTGTACATTACTAAAAACCTCAGAAAATTTCCGTCATATTAAAACTAACATTGTAAAAATTGGATTTGTTTTAAAATATCTTTTTTTTAAATACACACGATGTATTATTACATAGAAGGAAAGTGAAGGCAAGATTGAATGCTTCCAATGATGAACTTTTATCTTATGACTAGCAGATGGCGCTAAAAATTCTGAGACTTTTAGATGAGTGGGGGTATCCTCCTGATTGTGGGATAACCCCCCCCCTCACCCTCCTAACAAATGGCATCATGATATGGTGACAGTAGGGTACTAAGTTGAATTAATTCAGGTATTTCTGAGATTAGGCAATATGGCGCTGCCCATGTTTTGCGTAAAAATTATGATTTCTCATTAGATATAAGTTCAACTAAGGGCCAATTGTACCAACCACAGTTAAGTCTTAACCCTGGGTTATTTTGATAATGTGACCGATTTGGGCCAATGAAAATTCAGGA
>JAQIXP010005589.1:0-10302 GCA_034700285.1 Proteroiulus fuscus
ATTTTAATTTTAATTTAACATGGAAATTCCCATAGGAGCATGCATGCTCTAAAAAGTGTGGACAGCCCCCTTAAAGGAAAGCTAAACTCTTAAAAAAATTATGAAAAGTAATCTATTTATTGAACATAATTATATACAAGCTAAGAATTCAACGTTTCATAGGAGAAATGGTCATTCATTAAGTTTCCCATAATGCATGCTGTTGAAAAAAATGGCTGTAAATTAGCCTTACTAAGACTTTTAATGACGAAAGTTACCACAATGCTACCACCAGATGGTGCTAGTAGGAGCCAATTGCAAATGATATACCTTTTTCACTATTCACCACTAGTTGGCAATATGGCGCTGTTTGTGTTTAAATGCTTTTGCAATCCCTGGTTTTAAGTTTAAAAATAAATGAAGATGATAAAGAATGCTAAGAACTTTCCCATTTTACGTTTTAATGTTTGTGTTCCTTGAAACATTTGTCAATGCAACCATAAATTTGTCCAATTTCATTCGGACATTTGAACATCTGTTCCTATTTCCATTGCATTGATGGTCAATCAATGCAGTGGCACGTTATGATCAGTTATTTCTGACCAGTCGTTATGGACTGAAAATCTGTGTCCGGCATAAAATCCGAACTAAAATGTTACTACCCCAAATCTATTTTATTTGTTTTTCCTGTTTCGGTTTTATTTCTTCTTATTCTTCTTCTTCGTTGCATCCATGTTATATTTTTCGTTTGTCCGAATTCACTTTTATGTTGTCTTTTTTTGTTACTTGAAAATCGTTAAGATTTAACAGTTTGTGGTTCCATTAAACAATTGTGTTTTTTGTATATCAAGTCTGCTTCTGACGTTCCAGTCATACTTCAAAAGTGCCTTTTTATACAGTGAGGACCAAAAGAATTTTTTTACAAGAAAAAAGGAAGGGGGAAAAACAAGAAGAGCGTAGAAATTAAAATTTAATTTAGAATTACCATTCAATAGTTATTAATTTGAAACATGCCAATGTGGACAAAAATCTCCATGGTTGATAGTAGCCATGTTGGAAGTCATTTTGTCAATCCCTCTAGTAATAAACTTGAAGGTGTTCAAGGAATGGACATAACTATTTCATAGCGATAAAGTGAAGCCAACTTTAACCCCCCCCCCCCTTAGCACGCAGCGCCATTCTGCCTGGGTGGGGGGCTATTATTAAAAATGGCGCTTATCCTCTTTTTTGGAAACAGTGATTTCTAAATTACGGTATAGGTGAACTGCAATTATTAATAAGACTGCATTTCTTTATTATTAATAATCTTAATTTTAAGATTCATTTGTCACAAAGTGGGACTTTCCCTTTAAAAGCATAATTCCGGTTGTGCTTAATGCATACAATCTGCGTGAATCGCTTGTTGCTAATGATTCCCAAGATGGCGGAACTTGAATGGAACGTCATCGATTACAGATCCAATTTTTTTTTTGTAAAAATATACAATTAGAACGAAAGTACTTTATTATGTGGTTTATACTTTAGAGTTAAGTAAGTCAAATTCAGTACTAATCATATCAAATCAGAATGGCCGGTTGTCCCAGCTACATATTATGTTACATCATACTCACATGCAGTAAAAACTGATGAGTACAGTTCCCATTATGCTTTGCGCCTGCAAGATGGCTGTCATGACAACCGCCAAAAAGGTATATTAAAAGCATTGAACTTTTTTTTTATTAAATAACTAGACAGAACAGATAATGACATTTTGGGAAATGCATTTTCTTTTTTACTATATTTTCCGTTGGTTTCCGTGATTTTAGGGGGAATTTTGCCATTTGAGCGCAAGCCTCAACTGCAGGAGATAGTGAAACCAACTAAAAGATAGGTAGCAAATGTAAAGAAAACATTCTAAAGAGTGACGAATTACACAATGAGAACGTATAATCCTGCAGATTGAAAAAAAAATGGCAGTAAACACTTGCCATTCTAATTACACTTGCGTAGTGATACCATTTGAATGAAAACTTGGTGAGAAGGCGTATAAAGGGCGTGCCTATGTAGTTCAACACTTCACCAGTAGAGGGATGTTTTCACCATTCTTTTGCTCGGTTTCGCTAGATAGTAATGTTGTATGTATTTAGGAGGTGTTTTTTGTGCTTGTATACACCGAGAGTATTAATTAAATTATACCCGAGTGCATTACAATTAGGACCTATTCTAATCTAATTAATTTGCTGCGTGGGATTTCATTCACTCCATTTGGAAATTGAAGTAGACAAACTTTTTATTTATTTTTTTATTTTGTCAAAACAATATGTGTTGTATTTGAGGCTTTTATGTAGATTTACCCTAAAATGGCGTATTAATTAAATATACATTTAGAATTGAATTATGTATCTCTTAAGGCGCAAAACGAAAAAATGTGAATTTCTGATACTGGATTCTGATGATCTTAGTCATTGTTATACTTGGATCACTGCAAATTGTATTTTTTTTTTGAAAGTGCCGTAAATTGTTTGAGCCTATCTGTTTAGATTTGGAGGCCTTCTATAAATACGCCGGTAGTAAGGGTTGTTGTATATTGATATGTTAAGCTATCACCTGATTATAATTGTATCATGATTACATCGTTGACGTAAAGCTCAAGCTGGTTTAATTCATATACATGTAGATAGATATAAGCATTGACTTAAGGCAATGCTTATATCAATGATTCAACTTAAGTCAATGATTATTTCAATGATTTAACTTAAGTCATTGATTATATATATATCAGTGATTTAATCATTAAGTCAATGATTATATCAATGATTTAGCTTAAGTCAATGATTATTTCAATGATTTAATCATGATTTAACTTAAGTCAATGATTTAATCATTACTTAACTTAAGTTAAATCATGATTAAATCATTGAATAATCATTGATATAGTCATTGACTTAAGTTAAATCATTGAAATAATCATTGACTTAAGTTGAGTCATTGATATAAGCATTGACTTAAGTTAATTAATGATTAAATTATTGATATTTGATTTATAATTGACTTAAGTTGAATCATTAATATATAAACAATTGACTTAAGTTAATTAATGGTTAAATCACTGACTTAAATAAGTTAAATCATTGATATAAGCATTGACTTAAGTTAAATCATTAATATATAGACATTGACTTAAGTTAATAAATGATTAAATCATTGATATAATCATTGACTTAAGTTAATTAATGGTTAAATCATTAACTTAAATAAGTTACATCATTGATATAAGCATTGACTTAAGTTAAATCATGATTAAATCATTGAATTAAGTTGAATCATTAATATATAGACATTGACTTAAGTTAATTAATGGTTAAATCATTGACTTAAATAAGTTAAATCATTGATATTATCATTGACATATAAGTTAAATCTTAATTAAATATTTTTTTAAAAAAACCTGTAGGCTTATCTTTGATTTATAAAGCATGCATTATTAAAACATTGATTTAATGCTATAGAGCAGAGCAGTGAGAAAACCATGATAAATATACGGTTAAATAGTTGCTTAAAAGAATACAACATTGATTTCATTATGATTGATCATGTCTTAAATCATGAGTCATTGGTAGTAAGATAAATTCTTTTTAATTATTCAAATGATTTTAGAATATTATAGTGACTGGAAGACATGCGTAACTATAGGATATACCTAAGGGGGGGGGGGGAGGGGATCAGACCCCCAGCAGGGGTAGAGTCCTATATGATTGTGAATCCTATGGGGGGGTTGCGACTCTAACGTCCACAGTTACCAAATTTACGTTGAATTTAAGCATAAAAATGCCCGTATCTTCTGGATAAAGTCTTTGTTAATTCAGGGTAGAAAGGCTTATAATCGAGGTGCGAATTCTGGTATTTAGACACAAAAAGGGAAATAATAATATATTGTTGAGCAATGTAATTTGGTGTTTTTGTGTCCCTTCCTCCGTCATATCCATTTCCTTTTCTCTTTTCTTTTTTTACGATTTTCCCTTTGCTATTCGGACATTTGTGGTTTTTTTTTCTCTTCTATTTCTCTCTCTCTCTCTCTCTCTTATATAAAATGCCCCAATTTACAGTCTCTAAAATGGCCCATTAGGTTGCCATCAAACGTCGGTGCCTTTTGCTATTTTTCATATGACTCTCTTATTTTATTCTCCCTTCTTTTACTGACTTTTCTTGGTAGAAGCTTTAATTCTTTCATTTATAGGCCATTAAAGACTTAAGAGTTGGCTCTTATATACACTGCCTCTCTTTAACTCTTGAGACCGTTTATGATTGGGGATCCCATCCCCCACGCACCCCCAAATGACAGAAAAGTTAGGGTATCGATCCAACCATATTGTCAGACTAACATTAAGTTTGCCCATTTTCCGCCTAGCGACCAGGAAGGGCACTAGCTGGCAGGGCATTCGGGATCCTGTAGGCCCACTTTTCGTGGAAAAGTTTGGGATTCTGGATTCCAAAATCTTTTCTAGAAAGTGGCAATGATGATGGTCATGCAGATCGTTGGAAAGTGGAGATTGGGCAGTGGGAGTGTTTCACCATTAGTACCCATGATCCTAATTGTGAATCCCATTTCCAATTGTGAATCCCATTTTCAATTGTGAATCCCATTTTCAATTGTGAATCCCATTTCCGATTCTGAATCCCATGTCCGATTCTGAATCCCATTTCCAATTCTGAATCCCATTTTCAATTGTGAATCCCATTTTCAATTCTGAATCCCATTTCCGATTCTGAATCCCATGTCCGATTCTGAATCCCATTTCCAATTCTGAATCCCATTTTCAATTGTGAATCCCATTTCCAATTGTGAATCCCATTTTCAATTGTGAATCCAATTTTCAATTGTGAATCCAATTTTCAATTGTGAATCCCATTTCCGATTGTGAATCCCATTTCCGATTCTGAATTCCATGTCCGATTCTGAATTCCATGTCCAATTCTGAATCCCATTTCCAATTGTGAATCCCATTTTCAATTGTGAATCCAATTTTCAATTGTGAATCCCATTTCCAATTGTGAATCCCATTTCCGATTCTGAATCCCATGTCCGATTCTGAATCCCATTTCCAATTCTGAATCCCATTTCCAATTGTGAATCCCATTTTCAATTGTGAATCCCATTTCCAATTGTGAATCCCATTTCCGATTCTGAATCCCATTTCCGATTCTGAATCCCATTTCCAATTGTGAATCCCATTTCCAATTGTTAATCCCATTTCCTATTCTGAATCCCATTTCCAATTGTGAATCCCATTTCCAATTGTTAATCCCATTTCCTGTTCTGAATCCCATTTCCAATTGTTAATCCCATTTCCTATTCTGAATCCCATTTCCAATTGTTAATCCCATTTCCAATTGTTAATCCCATTTCCTATTCTGAATCCCATTTCCAATTGTGTATCCCATTTCCAATTCTGAATCCCATTTCCGATTCTGAATCCCATGTCCGATTCTGAATTCCATGTCCGATTCTGAATCCCATTTCCTATTCTGAATCCCATTTCCAATTGTGAATCCCATTTCCAATTCTGAATCCCATTTCCGATTCTGAATTCCATGTCCGATTCTGAATTCCATGTCCGATTCTGAATTCCATGTCCAATTCTGAATCCCATTTCCTATTCTGAATCCCATTTCCAATTGTGAATCCCAATTCCAATTGTGTATCCCATGTCCAATTCTGAATCCCATTTCCTATTCTGAATCCCATTTCCAATTGTGAATCCCAATTCCAATTGTGAATCCCAATTCCAATTGTGAATCCCAATTCCAATTGTGAATCCCAATTCCAATTTTGTATCCCATTTCCAATTCTGAATCCCAATTCCAATTCTGAATTCCATGTCCAATTCTGAATCCCAATTCCAATTCTTGGAATGAGGCTTGACAATTTTTGGAGTAGGTAGGCTATACTACGGCATCTATCGATGAACCTCTGCAACATCAAAACAGCTGATGTAATCAATGAAAAACATGAAAATATAGTGCCTAAATTATTTACTAAAATAATTTCTCATTATTTAAAATATGTTCCATATTTGCAAAAAAATAAATCACTTCTGAAAAGGTCAACATTTACCCAAATATATTGCTTGGATTCTGGAGTAATCCTAATCCACAATCCAAAAAAATATTTTCATGGAACAAAACCAACAAAAATAACTCCATAACACTCCTAATCCCGAAAATCCACTGTCATGATTGATTGTTAAAAAAATCTTTATTTTCTCCAAATATTTTAGGGGGATTACAAAATACCTAACTTCTCCCCCTTCTTGGTTTGGACCTTTCCTATAAATAGGTGGCATTCGTACACGTAGTATCAGTTCGTAGAATAAATTGGGATGAATAGTAATTCCCGCCAGGTGGCATGATTGCAGGATTCAGGAAACAGCTTCATGACGTCATTTACAGCTCCACAACAAACTTTATGTTGTACATTTACTTTTTTTTAATAACAAAATTTGGTTTTTTTTAGGCCTACCTTTCCGTTTTAAAAAATTCCGTTACTAGAAAACGTTAGAATTGGTTTCCTTCCTTCCTTCCCTTTCCCCCCTTCCTCCCCCTCCTTCCCCCCACCCCAAAAAAATTTGTTTTGTAAAATGGAATTAGGGGATTTTTTTGATTTTTCTGAGAAGTGATAATAATAACGGCATAATAATGGGTTTTTGGCAATCCAGGCATGTATTTATGGATCATTATTTGGTGCGCATGCGCACTTGTCTTTACTGCTAAATCGTGATCAGGCCTCTAGTGACCTAATGAGAGAAATTTCCCCCACCGGAATTGTTGGTTTTGGCCACTTGGTGAGCTGCTTTCAAGGGACATTTCATTTCAACAGAAACAGAGCGCCACCTTCCAGCAAAATTTGACACTTTTATTGGGATTCTAACGTGTTATGGTCAGGAACGTCATTTCAACTTTTTGCAGGAAGGGTGGGGGGGGGGGACAAAGTCCAGTCAAAAGCTTTTGCCAATATGGTTCCATTAGGCCCCCATTGACCCCCCAAATGACGTCCCTGTTGATGGTGTTTCCTTTCCCCTAGCGAGGGATCGAGACCTATCCATCATTTACTGAAATAATAAAATTCTGAACTCATTAGACCAATGGGAATTCATTCGATACTTTATCCCTTCTTGAATTCTGATGCTCATTAATTGTGCAGAATTAAAAATAATAAGGCAAAAAGCAATTCCTAGTTAGGCCTAAGAAAAAATCTAGAGCTAAAAAGCACACACAAGATGGCAGCATATCAAAGCATTAAGAGGCTTTTTTTTTATTGTATCCGTTTTTCATTTAATGATGACATTAATGCTGTTATCACCAACTTTTAAGCACAAAAGAAAAAGATGTTTTTGCTATAAATACACTCGTGTAACTTCTATTCTATTATTATTTTTATTAGAGAATTCATTGTAATTCTGAACATGGCTTGAAAATAAGATTTGAGAGAAGAAGGAAGAAAAAAAGCCAATGAAATTGAAATAATGCTTTAATAATTATTGTGCCATTTTGTAAATGGAATTTTAATGAGCAATTCACTGCAGAAAAATGAATTGGTACAGACAAAGCATTTATTACATTTTTTTTAAATATTACAAATTGCTGCAATATTGGTATATTTGTGGATTGGGGGAATGTTCTGTTTTGCTTTGGGAATTAAGTCATGTGTTATATTTAGCTAAATTTTTCAGAAAAATATTCTGTATTTCTTATATTTGGGTAAAAAGAAAGAAATATTTGGAAAAGATTTTCTGTATTTTGAGAAATATGTTCTATATTTCCAGAAAACATTTATATTTTTATAAAACGATTGCCTACATGTATATAAAAGAAAACTATTTCCAACATTTTGAGAAATATGTTCTATATTTCAGAAAACAGGTTCCAATATTTCCAGAAATTAAGTTCCAAAATTTTTACAGAAAACAATTGCCTAAATTTTAAGAAAAAATGTCCTTTAATTCCTAAATACTGGGGGAAAAATCGCCTTATTTAGGAAAAAGTCTCGTATTTCATAAAAATTTGGAAGGAAATGTTCTATTATATTATAGTTTTGGGAAAAATTATTATATTTTCTATATTTTGGGGAAAATTTTTTATATTTCTATATTTTAGGGGAAAATGTTAATTTTTTTTAAATTTTAGGAAAAAATTTCAATATTTTTGTATTTTAGGGTAAAATTTAAATATTTTCTATATATTGGGGGAAAATTTGTATATTTTCTGTATTTTGGGGAAAAGTTTTTTATATTTTCTAAATTTTGGGGGAAATGTTTTATATTTTTTAAATTTTGGATAAAAATTATTATTTTCTATATTTTGTGGAAAAATTATTATATTTTCCATATTTTGGGGAGAATTTTTTATATTTTCTAAATTTTGTGGAAAATTTTTTATATTTGGGGGGAAATGTTTTGTATTTTTCATATTTTGGGGAAAAATTATTATATTTTCCATATTTTGGGGAAAAATTCTTAAATTTTCTATATTTTGGAAAAATTTTTTATATTTCTTATATTTTGGGTAAATTTTTTATATCTCTTATATTTTGGGTAAAGTTGTTTATATTTTCTATATTTTGAGGAAATTTTTTATATTTTTTATATTTTGGGGAAAAATTATTATATTATCCATATTTTGGGGAAATTTGTTATATTTTCTATATTTTGGGGAAATTTTTTATATTTTCTATATTTTGGGGAAATTTTTTATATTTCCTATATTTTGTGGAAATTTGTTATATTTTCTATATTTTGGGGAAAAATATTTCCTGTATACATCACCAGAGACGAAAATTTCATATTTTAGAAATATATTTACTAAATATATGAAGAAAAAAATGGACTGAATTTCCTATATACATTTTGAGAAGAACGTCTGGGGGAAATTACCAACAATTTCTAGATTTTTTTGGTAAAAAAAAGTTTACTAGAGTCCATAAAATAAAAAAAAAAGATTCAATGCGAAATTCTGCCTTTTAATATTCGTTTTCTTCAGCCAAATAAATAGCTAAATGTAGGTCAATTCAAAAGCTGTACATTTACATGCATTGACAATGTGTTTACTCGAATGTCAAGTTTTTGTGAAATTTTGTGAGAATGCTTTTAAATGTTGTCATGTTTATAGCAATGCACTAAAATGGTTTAAGTGGGGTGAAATTAATCTGATTGAATTAAGTTTTATAAATAAACAGTCGCATTTGCATTTTTCGAGTGTTTTAGTTCAGTTTCAAAAATAACATCATCAGTGTTATAATGGTATATTATACAGTCCATTTAGGATTTTCCACATTGAATTATTATATTGTAGAGCTGCTTCGAAAGTGACCACTAATGAAGTTTTCAAGCCGATTTGCATGTGACTATTGTTGCTTTGCTTTATCGTGAGAGTCGTGAGTAAGTGAGTAGTGTTCGTGGAATTACTTAGCTGGGAAACAATGGAATTGATTTTTAAGAAAAATTTCTCACTTTATTGTTTATATATTTTAATTCACACTTTATCACACGTCATTCATCTCAGTTCACGCTTACACTTTAAACCTCGTAGTTTATTCTTCACAATCCACGCTTCATACAACATAGTTAGGTGCTTCACGTTTCAGTTTATACCATACAATCAACACTTTATACATTATAGATCACGCTTCACAGGTCACACTGCGTAGTTAATGATTCACAAATCACGTTCCACATTTCACTTTTGGTAAGTCACACTGCACAAGTATTTCTTTGTGCACAATTCATGCTTCACACTTCGTAGTTCACGGTTCACATTGCATAGTTCCATCCTCATAATGAATTAACCCTTCAAACTCATAGTTTGTTCTTCTCATTTTGCGCTTCACACTTCACCATCATTCTTCTCACGCTTCACACTTCCTAGTCCCATCTTTACAATTTACCCTTCACACTCATAGTTCATTCTTCTCATTTCACACTTCATTCTTCTCATTTCACACTTCATTCTTCTCATTTCACACTTCATTCTTCTCATTTCACACTTCATTCTTCTTTCACACTTCATTCTTCTCATTTCACACTTCACACTCCATTCTTTTCATTTTATATTTCACACTCGTAGTTCATTTTTCTCATTTCACGCTCATAATTCATAGTCTCATTTCACGTTTCACACTTCAGAGTCCCATCCTTACAATTTACATTGCACAATTGTAGTTCATTCTTCTCATTTCACACTTCACCCTCTTTAGATCATTCTTCTTATTTCGCGCTTCACACTTCACCCTCATAGATCATTCTTCTTATTTCACGCTTCACACTTCACCCTCATAGATCATTCTTCTTA
>JAQIXP010005590.1:0-10301 GCA_034700285.1 Proteroiulus fuscus
CAATCGCATATTACGGAAGGAGGCGGCCATTTTCTCTGCCTATACTGTACAGCAAAATTTTCTGGCTAAGGGGGGGGCAATTGCCCCCATTGCCTCCCCCCTGTATCCGCCCCTGCCCCTGGCCGTGTGGAAGATGGAACAGGGTTAGCCTCTGTCAGGGAGGTGGGTTAAACGCGGATTGGGTAACCCCAAATCTTTGAATTTTGCATGTCGGGGTCGATGTACCACTTCAATACCTCCACTGGTTGTGGACTCACTTCTCGCCCATAGATGCTCCCCTCCCCCAATCAGTTATTTCATATGGGAGGGAGATGGCAGATCATGGCCCCTAGTCCTCCACAAACGCCTCCCCACCAGGCACTCAGGAAGGTGTTTAAAAATGGGGGGGGGGGCAGGAACAGTGGCTGACTAGGTCTAAAAATATTGGTTTCCAGGAGACAAAGGGGGCCCACCATGGGCACAGGCAGAAATACATTTTGTGGTGGGCCCGACCCAAAAAAATTCTTCAAAATTGGGGCCACAGGCAAAAATTTAAAGGCTTTTATTAATAATTGCAAAAAAATGGACACAATATATAGCGCCACAGGCGACCTTTTTTGCTCCAAAACACTCAAGAATGGGCTAAAAATCACCAGAAGTGCCTATTTTGCCAGTAAGTTTAGCAATTCTGAGTAAGAAAATTTCGATGGGAGAGGGGGCTCTGTACCCTCTGTCTACAGGCAGGGAGGGCAGTCACCCCCCCCTTGCCCCCCGGTTCCTGAGTGCCTGTCCCCACTATGGACCCTACCCTAAGTACGGTCATAGAAGACCAGTAGACCACTGTGTCAGATCAATTACGTTTTTACATGTGTTTCAATATCAACTAACAACTCTATGAACGACCCTTATTATATTTTGGCGGACTTTTCTGGTTTTCCCGCCAATTATATTGATCACGTGTCATTCTTGCCCATGCGCATTGTGTTGCTTCGATTTTTCTCTCCATAAATATTCGCCTCTCAGTGTTCAAAGTGCACCAACAGTTGCCAGCTGCTTTTCACAGGACTTTGCACTTTTGTTGCTGCTAGTTGTGCGTTTTCTCTCGTCTCCAGAAACTTCGATTGCATCTGCCAAAGGCTTAAACATTCACTGATTTCTTATATTGATAAATGTTATTCGTCTCGTTCATCTAAACTTTGAATGTTTCAAAATTAATTGCGTCTGGGACTTAACATTGGGCATTTTTTCGCCGATGTACCCCTAAAAAGCTTACTCTATGCTTGGATTTTCACCATGCGGCAATCTTGTGGCTGTAGGAATGTACATGTGGTTCGCACTCTTCTTGCTTCTTCGGACTTCAACTGTTTTGTCAGGTAGGACTACTTACTACTAATTGGCGTTAATAATTATTTTCGTGGCTAAACACTGGCCTTGATTAACCTAGTGCGCAATGTGGGACTACTACAACTGGTCATTTTCGTATCATTAGTTTTATTCAAAAGGGCATTTATTTCAGTGGCATATGGAAAGGGGAAGTCCATGGGGCGGCTGGGGGCCAGGACCCTTCTTGAATTTAAAGGAGGACGTATATGTCTTCCTCCCCCAACCTTTGAATGTTGTGTACCTACTGATGTACTTGTTATTGCTGAGAATGTTTTGGTATTCATTTGATCATTTTTTTGATGTTTGAAATAGAAAATGGACCTTCAGCCTTTTAAAATTTGAGGAAATTGACCTTCAGCCTTTTAAAATTTGAGGAAATTGACCTTCAGTTTTTTAAATTTGCATTTTTAATACTAGCCTGTATACATGCAATATGCCTGTAGGTCCACTTGTTTGCTTAAAGGTGGATTTTTACCAATTGCACAAAATATTTGCCAACGTTTGCAACCTCGAGATATTTAGGTAAAGACGTCAGTAGCAGGCAGCACAACAAATGATTGCAAACGTTTGTAAACATTTTCAAGTGTTCTAGTTAAAGTCGGTGGATCAAAGGAATTCCTTGTTTGTTGCAAAAATTCCTTCTGTTGTTTGTGAATATTTGTTTAGTGTTTCAGGCGAGTTTCTATACCAAAAACGCGTTTTAAACCAAACGTTCGCAAATAGTTGCAGAAATTTGCAAGCAATTGGTGAAAATGCGTTTGTGGTGGAAACGTACCGTTACATTTCGAACATACATCAGTAGTAATTTCTGGAATTAGCGGGTCTTTTAATTACTTTATTACTTTTGTGACATATGAGCAGGAGTGGACTAGGTGGCGTAGTTTTTTGTGGAAGGGAGGGGGAGGAAGAATGCTAAAAGACCCCATGCAGAATTACAATATTATGTGCGTTAATGAACACACTCATTGTTGGCAAGTTATTTATGATAATTTAATTTTAACAAGCCCCCCCTTCCCCCATAATCACCCACGATTTTGTTTTGAAATTATGCCTCGATTTCTGATTTGGGGGGTTGGGAGAATCTGCTCCTGTTGCTAATTTTAAGCTTTTGTGGTTGAGATTTATTCCCTGCAGATTTCACAAATTTTTAATGGGATTTACGTCACGCAATAAAAAGCTGATTAGTAATTAGGTTTTTCTTCTCCATTTGACGACCCAAGGGTTTTATTATCTATTTGCGTAATCAGTTAGACGAAATTAGATTATCCTTAATAAGAGTTGAGTTTTCAACATTGAAAAAAAGTGGTTTATGTATTTGTTTCTTCTGACCATTCTTTATTATTTTACGTGTAGTATTTATTATTTCCTTTTGTGTACAGATAAAATGAACTGTGTAAGGCCTAAACTGATTAGTTTTCCTTGCATTTGACAATTTTGTATTTGAAAATTAGCCTGTTTTCTTTTCGTTTTTAAATTAAATGCATTACAGGTTTCGTGTTTTTTATATTAAAAGGTGGCCTGCTGCGTTTTTAATAACACTGTTTAGGACATAGGAACATTTTCATTTTCTTTAAAGACATTAAAAAGTTGTTTACACACATTATTAGAAAATTAACATCAAAGTTAAGAAAAGGGAAAATATATTTATGTTATTGCTACCAAATTTTGCTGAAGTTGGCAAGAAATAAATTAGCCAGACATTTTAACAATTTTTATCAACTGTATTTAATGCAGATTTTTTAATGCGACCTGAAAATTCAGGGACGATCAATTAGGTTTGGGAAATGGGGAAAGTCAGAGAATATCCCTGAATAGCCAAGAAAGCCAGGGAAATCTATATATTATCTAAATTTAACATATACAAAATTATATTATTTCTTAAATTACTGGTAATTTAGAAAATGTTCCTTAATGTAATAAAAAATTAAACAGTTTTAGCATTTTCATTTCTCTGAAAATTTCAATTAATTTACAAGATTGTAAATTTTCACTGGTTGTAATCGACAATGTTAAATTTGGTAAATGTGGTCACGTTGGAATACATTAAAATGCCAAGGAATGAGTTAATTTTGGTCAGGGAAAGTCAGGGGAGTCTACTTTTAGATTTCTATCAGCATAAATTAACCCTAGTATAGTACCAACTATGTGTAAACAGCAGATTTATAAGCTTCTTTTATTATTTCTGCTCAGGCCTACCTGTGTTCAAACCTAATTATGATTTGTAAAAAAAAAATAAGTTGAAATCTGCAAATTATACGAATTTACCTATGAATTACAATATTATAATTTTAATAATACTAATGTGAGTGACTAATTTAAAATACAATATATTTTAAAATAATTGCTTTTGTATATAATGCAGACGGGAGTAGTGTATTTAATGCCATTTCTGAGTCATCCCGCAAATGTGGGCTTGAGCTTCATGCCGGACTGACAGCTACAATGTTCGGCTTGGGATTGATACACCTCAAAAGCTGATCCGAAAATAATATTTAACATACTACTTTCGTGTAGTAAATGCAGTGTGATCCGTTGATCAAACCCTTTTGATCAAGATTCTAATGATTGTGTCATGGATTTGAATACTTCACAAACAAGTTTAAAAAATTTTATGGAAAAAAAACAATCAACTTATTTTTTTTTTCCTTTTGTTACTGAATCGATCCACTCGTTGAAATATTACTTATCCATTTTAATATCCTTTAAGACTAATCATGATAAATTTACTTAAATTTACCTGCTTTCTGCACGCAATCCACTAGAGGCTTGCTTAAGTTTATTATTTCATTGGTATATTTTGCATATTCGTATTGCAGAATATTTTTTTCTACTAGCACGAAGTCTATATATTATTTATCTTATATTTTGGATATTTTCTGCTTGCCATGGTGGCATGCAAACTTGCTTGTTAGTGCAGAATTATATGCCTCGTTTGAATTTCTAAGTTGTGGCCTCACTATAGGAAAAATAAAAGTGCTGTTCAAACAACGCATGCAGTTTGAACTGTTTATGCTCAATCTGGATTTGATAATATTTTAAAAATAATAGCTGTATGTATAAAATAACTAAATCTATTTGCATCTCACGCTTTAGTTTATGAACGTACTTGGCAAGTTTTTCATGTTTTTTTTTCTTATTTTCTTAACGAGGGAACAATAAAGCAGTTTAGGCCATTAGCCTATTCGATGGGATTTTTTTGCACTTTGATATTTGATAAAGTAGATTGGTTTTTATTTTATGATTTTTGCTTAAATTATACTCGCCAGTTTTACATATAAATCACGTTAAAGAATTTTTTAAAATAAATATACCAAAAGTGAGTATCTTATGTTTAGCAGGTTGTGACACTGGCATGCTACAGACTGGCAAGCTAACGTCTCTTAATAGTTGAGTGACTGCCCATACAAACAGGTTGTTCATAAAAATACTACAGAAAGATCTAGTTAAGATTTCTGCAGAACGGCTTCTTTGGAGATAAGGTGACATTTTCTGCAGGAGTATACTTATGCTCTCTTTCTGCAGGAATAATTCTGCAGGTTAACTGTACAACAAGTATCATTCCCATATAACAATGAGACGTTTTTCTGCATGAATATTAATTTTCTGCAAGCTTTTGCAGGATGATAACAAGGATAGATTACACAAATTGTATTAATACCGATAATATAATTGATGAACCATTTCTGCAGGATAATTTCTACATAAATTGTTGTATTATTTCTACCTAAATTGTTGTATAAAAGATCACGTATGCAATAATCGTTCTACAAAAATAGTTTTAAAGTTGTTAAATACTATTGAAAGATTTCTTGCAAAAAATATCTTAAGAAAAGTTTCTTCATATTTGGTTTTAAAATGGATCAATCGTGTATAAACATTTTTGCAGAAGGCTGCATAACTTGTCAGGTAAATTTCTGCAGAGGCACCGTTAATTTTTAAGAAAATTGTCTAGTTTTTTTTCTGAATAAAAAACAGTTTGAAGTTATTTTCTTGTGATAAACAAGTTCATAATCTAAATGCAGATTTAAATTTGTTGTTCATAAGAAAGAACTTAGTCTTACAAAAAATTTGTAATTAAATGTCAGATCCAGTTGAATGGTGTGGGGGATCTGTAACTTAATAGGCTGATGCATGGACTTGTCTTAATTCAGAATGATTTTGGAAGGGTTTTTAATTATATTTCATTCAATATAGCCTACTTTTTAGTGTGCATAAAAAATCAATTTTCTTGGAGCCACAGATGTCCTGCATTTCTTATACTCGGTATTTCTAATATACTGTATGAAATTTTTATTCACTTTATTAGTTATTTCTATAACTTTAATGAGGTTTTAACGAATCCATCACAATGTTAAAGTTTATTTCAACTTTAATGAAAGTTGCACTCACCCCATGAGACTCTGCATCACCAGTGGGAAACATCGAACAGTGGTAGTTCACTTTGTTATGTTAACCTTTAATTTGATAGTTTTCATAAAGTGGTATTGGTAAAGTCTAAATTACATAAACTATATTATAGTGATATGTACCATACCGGGCTATGACCAGCCTCAGATTTTTATTCTTTTTTTGAATGGTGGGTGTATCGTTGCATGTAAATAAAATCATGTAATTTGTCGAAAAAAAAAGTTCTTTTTAGATAGGGAAAATTAGTAACATTTTTCTATATTTTGTGAAAAAGTCCAAAATTATTCCTATATAAATATATTTTGGAAAATCAAATTTTTAAAATGGTCCAATCCAATTCATTTGGAAAACAATTCATTACTGTAATTTTGGATGAAATACCAATAAAATTCTATATTTTTGGATAAAATGTTGTTTCCCTAAAGACCAGCAGACACAAGTTTGCCATGACTATGAGGACTGTATAAGTCGTACATCATTCAATTACCATCGTCTTTTTACAAATGTTTTTTTTTCTACAATTATAAGCTGAGATTGTCTTTTTCTACCCTATAATTTAGCTTTAGATCTACTTGCCCAATGTAGTTATGTGAATTGTGAATGAATTTGTCTACTTAGCATAACAAATGGGAATTACACACGCCACTGGAAATCGTTTGAACACCTTTTTGGCAGTGTTTGTCCTATGATGGCAGCACCGGGAATGTTGGATTCTTTATTTATTTGTTCACTATTTCTTGCCACGTTAAACACGTTGGCACAGTGCTGAGTATACACATTTTTAGGCATGGAATCTGCACAATAAAATTTCTTTGATGTAATGCCTACGCTAATGGAAACACGCAAAACAGTCTTCAGATTTTGCATGTCGAGGGAATAAGGCTTTCTGCTTTATTTGTTTTTTTTTTAAAGTACGATGGCGTACCTTAAAATTTAAAGCTTTGCCAGAAAAAGTTCAGCAAGTTGTCTGTCAATATGGGATTTTTTTTTGGTATGTATAAGCAAATTGAATATTTTTATGGGACTTAAGGTTTGTTTGCTGATTCCATATAGACCAACTTAATGCACTTTACCTTGCATGCTGACATTCAATTACAATGTTGTTATCTATTAGTAATGTCGTTCAGACTAAATATGACAAACGCAATTTAACAGAGAGGCATATTTCAATTCTCTTGTTGTTCTTCATTTGAACAAGAATCCCGTTGGATTTGGATAGTAAAAATGACAAATTGCAAACTGGTCTGTGGTGACTTTTGTTATCAGGAAAGCATTGGGATATGACGTTTATATTTTCTAAAATACGTCCTTCCGCACACAGCTGTTGAAAAATGTAAAAGGGCATGCTAAGTGTTTACTGTGCTTTACAATAGAAGAGTCGGTTTATAGTAATTAATTTGTAAAACAAAGGCACGAGAGAGTTAACAGACAAATTAAAAATCAAATTTAAATCAGACTTACCGTTAAAGGGAAAGTCCTACTTTGAAAGAAGCGGTTTGTGTCAAAAAGAGCATGAAAGATTGTGGAAATTCTAATTTGATTTGAGGCTATGAATCATCAAATAAAATGTCCTAAATATAGGCCACATGGATTTGGATGAAAACATAAAGCCCAAATGGTCACCATTGTTGCAATTATTATTATCACAGTTATTTATATCTATACTATTATCTAGTAAGTGTTAACAACATAATCATCACTTGTTACAAAGTGGAACTTTCCCTTTAAGTAGTTATCATTTTTGCAAGTTGTTAATTTGCTGGAAAAGTCTTCAACTGAACTTTGCCATGTTGCTCACTAATATGGTGCATGACGATGTAATGTAATGTTTGAACAGCCCCAAACAATTCATGAAATCCCAATAACTAACTGATTTTAACTATTTATCTAGCTACTTTACGTAGCTAATTGATAAAACCACTAACGTTACTAATCTTTAATTTTTTGTTATGTGAAAAATTTTGTTAATTGTATTGTTGAAATGGGACTGTGGACTGGGTTGCTTTTCATTTGGATATAACTTAATAAGGGCTATAAAATAGCATGCAATTATCTTCCCTTTTACTTTATAGGACTGTAATTTGTTTTGATGATTATACGTGAATAAATGATGGTCTAGTTATAATGTTGTGGCAATAACATGGACTAGGCCTATAGTGTTTTTTATCAAGATCTGGAATTTATTGTAATATAGCTGGTAATCAATGTTGCAAGTTAATTTTGCATTATAGTATTAGATATGATTATTACTTGTAATTATAGAATTGATTGGAAATATTTTCTATGGGAAAGCAGTACCCGTGAACATAGGCTAACCATAACGTTTTATGTTGTATTTCCATGCTATAAAGTATTGCTAATGAGACTGAAGTGCACATAACATGAATAAAGTATAACCAGGGTTGCATATAATTATTTCTGGACTCCTAGAAATTGGAAGTGCATATTACTGGATCTGTGTATAAATTGAAATAGCCTAGTTGGGATTAATCTAGAATACTTCTGGTCCTAATATGTAAATACATGCATCTCCATGGATCGCTTTTTTGCTGAATGACATATGATCTGAATTAATTCTATGTTGATTTGACACTACAGAATACTTGAAATATTAAAACCTGAAAAACATTAATTCAGAATCACTTCAAACTGGAAGTAGATATATTTGAAATACTTTTTCTGAATTAATATGTGGTCATAAAATCCGGGGAATAAAAGTAGAAATTTTTTGTGACTTATGACCTGGATTATAGAATAATAATTTAGTTTTGGCAAAGGCATTTTTCTATTGTGCACCATTCATTTTGAAGCTTTTTCAGTATAAACACACTTTCAACTTACAAATTTTACGCTTGTAGCTTTCATGCACGTACTTCATTCTGGATTTGGTTTCTCTTAATAATTCATATTTCCGATTATATGTGTGTCATGTTAGGAGCAGTTCAGGAATCTGACAATAGCCATTTATGAGCTATTCAGGATGATGTTTGTCAACGTTATATTAACTTCACTCCAGGATAGTGGTGTATATAACCAGTTCTGTGAAGATTTGATTGTATGCATTTCCAAGCTTGTTTTTATATGTTATTCAGATTATACGTTAATCAATTTATGCACAATTTAGTCTACTCCAGAATTGAGTTGGAAATTATTTGGCACGTGGTGGAGGTTATCATCAAAATTTTCATTATCAATAGTCAGAATTGAGATTGAGAATTTAAATGCTAATTCAATGCATTTCATAAAGATCTGCATACGAGCGTATAATTAATTTTCAAAAATAATCACTAGTTTAAAAAAAAAATGTCTAGATATCTATGAACGTTGGTCAAAAATGTTACCTGGCAAATTTTCTTCAAAGTAATTATTTAATTAATTAAATTCGCCTGACAGTTTTCTTGGTGTAGATTAGCATGCAGCAATCCACACGAAAAAGTTATTTCATTGAACATAAATTAGTCTCAAAATTATTCTGAAATTTAGTTGCTTCATTTGCACTTTTTTCACTTTTATTTCTCCCATAAGAGTTACCATTTTTATTTTAATTGAATGTACTTATAATTATATTATTGGGTTTTTTAGTTTTACCATTTGCATATGTAAGATCTGATGTGATATATGATTGCATTTTTTTTGTAAGGGATATTTTTGATGAATTTGCTCACGATTTATTAAATGGTATAAGCCTTGCTAGCTTATGTTATAGCTATACATTGAAATTCTAAATAATCATTTTCGGAGTACAACTGAGTATGCATGTATATAGGAAAACATTTGCTCTAGAATTTTCTTCTGTCTTTACCATTGGGGTTTGAAACATCTAATTTGCACATCTATGATGTGATGTAGGCCAATTGCTTTATTGTGTGTTGCTGGTTTGTCTTCAAAAATATTTTTCTTCGTTTTGTTTTTAACCTTATTTGTAATGAGAAGAACATTTCCTTGTGTTAAACCTCCATCTCTTGTGATGTCTGTTCAGTTTGTTCTGCACATACCATAGGGAGTAGTCTTTACTGTTTAACACCACATTTCTACCTGCTGTTACTTAATTGAAGATGAAATAGAGGGAGTTGCCTATGCTTGCGCTCTCTCTGTCTTCATCTTTTGAACTTTACCGAAGTTGTTTTTATGAAAATTATCTTACCTGCTTGATGCTGTTTAAAGAATAGTTTTCATAAGGTGAGTTACACATTGCAAACTAAAATTGGTCTCTGAAAAGCAGTGTGTAGATATCACTTAGGGGTTATTCTTGAATTACTCTATTTTAACAAAAATTCCCATTTTCTCTTTACTTCCCCCCCCCCCTCCTCCTTCATCCTCACCCTGTCACACTTTGACACAGTTCTTGGCTATAAACAATCCCTGTTGCTAAAGACTATCACCTTAAAATTTAAGGCAAATGTAATTATATGATGTGGAAATTTCTAAGTAAACATGAAAGATTTCAAATTATCCAATTTTGGCTTAAGGGGGCTGTCCACACTTTTAAAAAATGCATGCTCCTATGGGAATCTCCATGTTAACTAACGGTA
>JAQIXP010005591.1:0-10300 GCA_034700285.1 Proteroiulus fuscus
GAACTTAGAACTTTGAACTGCTCTTTTAGTATGTAATCACCAGCTTCTGGCATATTGTAACCTTTGCCCAGCTTGATTTGCAATAGGGCATGGGTCACGTGTTGACATGTCAGGTCATTTCCTATTGGCTATTGTGTTTTAGTAAATTTGCATAATATTTGCCTTTCATATAGAAAACGTCAGAAGCTACTTGGAATAGTTAAAACCATTCTAACTTCGTCTTCATTACAACCATACATGAAAAAATTAACTCCCATGTACCATGGATATTTTATCAGTGCTTAAAAAACCAGTTTTGAAAACAATCAAGTCGTCAATGATCCTTAGGATGAATTTGGTCCAAAAATTAAGGTAAGAAACTGATAAACTTTTCTACATTATCTTGGCTACCGCTAAGAATCTAGAAGGTTCATGCTACATGATGAAAAATCCCACATTTTGTTAATGTTATATGGTTGTTAATTATAACAAAGGTAATGTTGGCACAACTTTGATTGGTGATATAATTATCTAATATGAATTACTCGTTAGAGAAGCTGATACTTCTGATCACAGATTCTTCTTCTAATATACCCCATACACCATACCCCATACCCCATACATCCTGATCTAAAGCAATGCATGTTGTGGACCGGTAATAATAACTTACCACGTGAATGCATGTGATTAAGCTAATCAAGATCACAGTCCAGTTAAGAACTTATAGCCATATTAAGCTTAACGTATATAACTTCACACCTAGTGGCCACAAAGGAAACTATGGGTCGCCCATTCGTATGCATTGTGGAACTGCAAGAAAGCAGCAATTTTTCCACTGAAAAATCTGTTTTTCAATAGAAAATTTTATCTTCTTTTATAAAGGGAACATTCTCTTCTAAAAATCTGTTCCTAAATGGGGATTCATATATGCACGTGCATAACCCTGCAAAACAACAGCCCCATTTGGGAACAAAAATTTTCCTAAAGAAAATCTTTTTAAGTGGAACAGCCAATTGACATTATGCAATAATATCCTAATCACTTACAAGTTAGTTTCTGATTGAAAATAATCAGGATTGAAAATGCCTGTTCGATGTTGATTAACTTCCTAAGTATATGGTAATTAGTAAAATAAGCAGTCTCTGTCATGTTTCAAACTTATGCACAGAGAAGCTTCGACTCTATTGACTTAATATGCGCGATATGCTAATGGCTGTAGCATTCTTGGCTAATTTACATGGTAAGCCATTAAAATTGCTAATCATATACCGACAATACCATAATTCCCCATTATTTCTCCTTTCTCTTCACAAAGACCCATTCACACTTGCTATGCAGCCAGCAGTCGACCATGAACGATTGCTTTAAGCTGATATGACCACGCAATTAAAATCAAACAAACTCAGTTCCAGGTATAGTAGAGTTATGGTCACCAAAAGCTAATAGAAATGCATACATAGATCTAAATCAGATTTGCCAGGTTTCCTTTTCACATGCCTCATACTCAAGTGATCGTCCTATAGGAAATACAGAACATTTTCCAAAAAATATGAACATTAATTTAATTGCTATAATTCAAATATGGATTTCTCCTTGTTGCAACTGTCACTGCGACAAACAATCCCCATAAACAAGGGCCAAAATAGGGGGGGGGGATTTATAGAAATTATGTAATTATTTGCGTGGAGACATGACGAGGCTTTACCTTATTATACAAACCAATCATAAGAGTGAAAGTGTGTATACCTGGAAGGCTTACCTGTTGCTAGATAATACAGGGTGACATCTGTGTTCAACAAACTTGACGTATTAAATGGATGGATTATGGGTGGGCAGGGGTGAATCTCTCAAAGGGATGCTGTGTTCCATCATCGATGCCAATGCCTTAGAAACATTTTCCACGCTGCAAATGAAACAAATGGAAGTTTTAGATTTGAGTAAACACATTAATGGGAACCAAAGATATGGCCAACCAGCTGGTATACAATATCTAATCTTCTAATATGACGTCATACTTTCACACCAAGGGGGAGGTGGTAAAGGGGGTGATGGCGTAGAAATAAATTTTGACGTATAGCAAGCAAAGTGGCTTTATAACATTTCCAATCTTTCCCCCTCCCGGTCAGCCTAATTCACAGGTATATACATATAAATAATTAAAGTCAAGGAAGGTTCACTTGCTTTGTGACGTTATATAAGAGGTGGGGGAAGGGGGGTCTGAAGTTTTGAACCACAAAATGTGACTGCAGGTTGTAGGAGAAATGGGGCAAAATTGAAATTTTGTGACATCATTAACTGAAACTTCGTGACATCAGTCCTATATCAGAAATTCAATTGATAAAACAAATTTTAAGACTATAGGGCCTAACAACAACACTGACAAGCCTAGTATAGAGCAGTTTGAGTCTGTTTTTGAAGTTTCCAAACAGAGTGAGCCACGCTGATCTCTATACTAACTGGTTAGCAGGATCGATAGATGTTCAAGGGGCCTAACTTTACAGGCTGAAAGTGAGCTGACGTCTTCTGAGCTTAAATTCAACATGGGCGTCCCGACATGCATATGCTCAAAACATTGCTTTTGAAATGCTTTTAGCGGTTAACCAAAGATTAACCGCGTTTTAACGTTCAACAGCTACATGTATAGGCCTATAACCATTTCAAAAACAATGTTTTTGAGTATGCGTGTACGCCATGGTTGAAACCTTAAAAGACGTCAGCAATATTTAGGTACCACCCACCAGTTGATTATAGTGGAGGCCTATTACATACAGTTAACAACTATCCAATTAATATATAGATATCAGTAGTCAGCCACCAGTGCAGTGCTGTGGTGGTTCTGTAAATGCACAGTTTCTTAATGTTAAAAGTACTGAATTGGTTTGTGTGATATAGATTATATGCAGAGAAATTTCATTTTTCCACATTTTTATTCGGTGAAGTTTGTTCTGTCCTATAGTTTCATAATTCAAAAAGTAATCAATATCATGCAATTTTTATAAACAAACTCAATATCCAAGACCAAAACTCTCCATAGACTTATCCATTTTTACAGTATAATGCTACCAGGATGCACTTTGGAATCAATATAAATGCAGGGCAATCCAGAAAAAAAAATATCAAATGCTTGGGAGTATAAGTAAGTGGTGAGCAGTTATTTCAACGTATATTATTGCCACCACAAAAGATATCTTATTTAGAAATATATATTATGGTCTACGAGCGTTTATGTACTTGTGAGGCCTCGACAGCTGATCCAAGCCCAGTTTGATGAATTTACCAGAAAATGAAAATATAACAAAACCTAGATCTTTTGACGAAAACACTTAAAGCAATCAATAACGTGAAACCATTTAATTACAGAATAACAATTTAGGTCTATAGTTATTTATTTTCTTTTGAGCACTATAGCTAAGGGCATGTGTTTCTGCGCTTGCATCTCCCAATAGTCTCCCCCTCTCTCATAAGCTAATTAGCTTATGTCAAATTGATACCTTAATTGTGAAGCATAATAAGTACTGCTCTACCAAGATGTATGTCCTGAAAAGTCACAAGAATGCAGCAGGGGACGGATACAGGATTTTGCTAAGGAAGGATGGGGGGGGGGGGGGCGGGGGGAAACAATCGCATATTATGGAAGGAGACCGCCATTTTTTCTGCCTATACTGGACAGCAAAATTTGTTGGTTAAGGGGAGGGGCAATTGCCCCCATTTAGCCCCCCCCACCTGTATCCGTCCCTGTAGTAGAGCATGCACGCCCATTATTAGGAGGATGGGGGAGGGGATGGGGCTCCTTTGGGGAAATCCTGCAGGCGTCTATTGGGGGAAGGTGGTTCCAAATTACATGTATCAAAAAATTGGATAAAATTCCCACTTTTGGTATTTATTAACATATAGTAAAATTAATGGATTCAAGAAGGCAACAAAACCTTTTAACCCCCCACAATCTCTCCTGTTCAAAAATGCTGTTTCCACCCCTGGGGGCAACCACCACCCCCCACGTGCGGGTGCCCATGCTTGTTTAATGATTCCGTTACGTCACAGCTGTATGACATGATGTAAAGCTTTGCATAAGTTAATTGTAAATAGAAATTTGATATCGCACCAATAACCGAATTTCTTTTAGTTACATGATACAGTCATGTACTACTAAAGTCACTTTTTTATTAACTTTTTTTATTATTTTTGACCCCGAGTCAAAACGAACATTGATTTACCGACGTTATAATTTTGCTGGCTATAAAGCCAATTTAATGCCGCTTAAAAGAAATTACAATTGCTATTTATTATGGCCAGACACACTTTATACCCTTTTAACGAATGGGTCACTTGAGGAAATTTAAACACAATACTAGAGTGACACTTGTTTACCGGTGCAATGTTAGTTTTGCTTATACAGGATGTGTCAAAAGTCAGAAAACTGTGGGGGACCATTACTTGACAGTATACGAGCATATACTGTATGGATGGTAAAGGATTCAAATGAATGATTGCAATATTACCCAACTTTTGATTTCCCCTGTATATAGCATAGTCTGGATTGAGACAATTTACTTTTTCTTAGCTGTATTGGGTGTAGTAGGTTAGGTTTGAATGCATGCATATTGGTAAATAACTAACATTTTAGCAGCTAAACTCCTTTGACTATTAATCATTTGAAATCAATTAATTTTTATGCAAAAAAAAAAGGAAAAGAAAAGGTAAAAAGGCGCTCAAACAAGGAAAACGTATACAACCTTCAAAACAGGTGCACATCAATTCAGTCTTGTTAAAATTAGTCTGATTAGGGCAAACTCGAACGTTTACAAGAATCAAATTAGTCCATAACATGTAAGACAAAAGTCACTATAGTCGGCCTCTAATGTGGGTTTTCTAAATGTATAATGTAAAAAATTAATTGATTTGAAACTTGGTGATTTTTTCGTTGGAAAAAAAAATGTTCAACTAGTAGAAAGTAGATTTTTGTTTTTTTCCACTAGAAACCTTGAATTGATGCATTTTCCCAAGTTGTTAGGTAAATACCTTAGGACAGGACCTGTGCATGCAATCTGGGTTTTTCAATTCTTATTAATCCTCCTTCAGCCTGGATTTAATTGGGTTTTTTTTCATGCAGTTTTAATATTTCCTGACACATGTTAGCACTGAAAAATTTGCAATGTTTTATGGGCTAATTCCTGAAAGGGGATGATGTAAAGATGATTCCAATAATACAAAGAATATTACAATATAAGTTATATAACTGTGAAATTCAACTTCAGTGGACATAATGATATACCCTTTCATTCTAGTTTTGTAACTAGTTTTATAGAATAAATTAACTATAATGCGCAGATTTAAAATTACTATGCACATAGCTCCAGGCTGGAACTACTATACCATTAACTGTTTACAATTCTATATTTTTATTTTGGTGCCTAAGAATAACAGCATGCTGATTCTAACTTATTTTACATAAACAAAATAGAAGCGAAAACGTCATTGAAAATCTTATCTGAAGAAAAGTATTTTGATTTTTAATGTGTGCCAGTCTAGACATTAACAAAACCTTTGAAAAAAAATACACCTGGGGATCAAAATTGGAGTAGGTTTTTTATGCTGGAGCATCCATGGAGTAAATTGAGTTTTTTTAGGGGGGTAAGCTGGCCCGTCCCCATGCGTGAATATTTACTTGCGTGGGGTCACACGAGCCATAATAAGCAAATGAGGGTGGGGTTTTTTTTGTGGGCCACACGACATGTAGGGTTTGTTCTAACTTTACCCACGAATGTCTGCTTTTAATAATAGCATTATTGTTTGGCTGGCACACTTAAGGTGGGACTGTGGGGGAGGGGGATATCCTTGAGGTTTACCAGAGCTTGAGACGTACGTAAGGTGTCAGTAAAAAAAAGAAAGCCGTGGGGTGACGGGCCCAAAATATTTACCCTGAAAAAATGGGCCATTGTAGGAATATCAAGAAAAAAAATTAAGAAAAAAAGTGTGGGGTTAAAATTGCTATTGCCTTAGATGTCTAGAGGCAAATCCGAACTTTTATTTTGCAAGGTTTTTTTAAGGTCCCTGTTTAGGTAAGGTGAATGTCAGTATAGAACTACACATGAGATTTTGTGCATGGAAAATGTGTATACATTTTGAAACCCTTTCAGAGCAATAGTCTGATATTTTTTTTGGAAGGAGGGGGGGTTTAGGGGGTGCAGTCCCCCTGGACCCACCTTTAGCTATATAAAGTCCTGGTTTCAACAATGACACCGCTTTTCTCCTGATCTTTGGATATGTTAGGGGTCATCCATAAATTTTGCTTACACTTCACATTAAACTATCAATTGGTGATTAATTAAGAACCATTATATGCCATTATAATCAAAATAACCAATATCAATATATATATATACCAATATACCAATATATGATAGTTTAATTTGAAATCTCCAAAAAAATGTATTGGCAATTAAGTTACGTTGGCAGTTAATTGTCAATATAATAATTCTATTTTAACTAATCGCATCAATGGTGTATTATATAAAAAAAATTCAGCTGGGAGGAGGGGGGGCTTTAGCTCCTTAACCCCCTAAATTATGCCACTGACTTGCAAGCGTAGCAGGAGGGGAGCTTCAGTAGTTCAATGTAAAATGAAATTCAATTTGCTTTTTAAAAATACAGTTTATTTAGATTAGTTTTGTATGCTTAATTAAATATCATTAGATAAGATATTTTGTTACAGAATTGCTGCAAAAAAAGTGATCAAAATACATGTAGACCATGTTTAACAAAGCTTCTATCTTTTTAATGCCAATTTTAAAACATTTTATAATTATTAT
Source organism: Proteroiulus fuscus (assembly GCA_034700285.1). Classification (NCBI taxonomy): domain Eukaryota; kingdom Metazoa; phylum Arthropoda; class Diplopoda; order Julida; family Blaniulidae; genus Proteroiulus; species Proteroiulus fuscus. The sequence goes on from JAQIXP010005591.1 coordinate 6,789, forward strand.
GCTATGTTCATACTGATCTGTAAAGTCCGGGATAGTCAGGGAGGAGTAAATAGGTCTGGGGGAATCTTAAAATAACCAAGAAAGTCAGGGAAATTGAATATAGCCATTTATATATTAAGTTGTATATTATAATACAATTTTCTAATATTGTTTCTATTCCTTCATTGAAGTTGGTATATGAAAAGTCTTAATGCAGCTTTAATTTCCAATCAGTGCAATAGTTAATATTAAGAACGTTTTTGTTTTGGCCTGGAAAAAGTCATGGAAAACTGGTTTTTGTCAGGGAAAGTCAGGGAAGCCTACTTATTACTTATAGAATTCAGTTTATGCCTTTTTATGAAATATTTGGGTACTTCCATTCCACTAGGATATATTTTTTATCATGTCTAATGTATAGCAGATTGCCCAATACAGATTATCTTAAAGTTTGTTTCAAATATTTTGTATCATTAACTATAGAAACTATTTATCAGGAATGTTTTTTTTTTAATTTACACATTGTTGGCTCCAATAGCTGCTATCTGCTTCCAAACCTCGCGTATATATTTATACATTGTAGATAAAATTAAAAATAAATGATTGTTGTGTTACTAAAGATAGTCGCTCGTGACACACTACCTTTCAAGATTTTAAGATTTTATAAATAGCATCTGGCTGGCTTTTGCATTGAGTTTTGTTGGAGGGGAATATAAATAAGACAGAATAAAACATTTTCTGGTTGAATAGATCTAGTTGCTATACACGTGAATATAATCTTCATTTGAGAGTATGTTATTCTGTTTGGTCGTTTACAATGTTAATTAGCAGTTCTATTTGGAAGGATTTGAAATCTACCAGCTTTCATTATCACTACAATATTTTTTTTAGACTTTTTGTACTTTGTGCAAGTTTGTTCTTGAAAGCTGCTTAGTTAGATATATAGGCTACTGGGTTTAAACCTGGGTTCAGGGTTTTAAACATGCTAACCTTTTTAGTTATTATGACTTTGAAAGAATTTTGGTAAAGTTGTAAGTTTAGTTTTATGAGACTATCAATTTGTTTTTTCCCAAAATTTTTGGTTATTATGTGGAGTATACCGGAAAAAGATTCCCAGATACCTACAAATGTATTTTTAACTTTTTATCAAATTTGCTAATGTATTTTTCTCTGATTTCTCTCTGATTCTTTTTCCAGAAAAAGATTGCCCTGCAAACTTTTTTTGAGATAAGATTTTGATAGATTTTAACTATATAGAAACTTTTGTGACAAATTATTTTGTGTTCAGAAATTTTAGCTGGTCTGTGGTGTGGATTCTGAGTCCTTTCCCGCCAATATCACTGAATGCATGTACACACAGCAAAAATGTTGTAATTTTATTTTTGTAAGTACAATTCATTTAAAGTTGAATGTATGTTAGTCTCATTTAACTAAGGATGCTGTTTTATACCAAGTTTTTAATAAAAATATGTTCACTTCAGATTCTACAAACATGTAAATTTCATCAAATTTCATCAAATTTTCCCCAAATTTGATATATATTTTTATGAATTTTAAAATCTTTGTTTTCGTAGTTGTACCATTCAGCTGTAAATATCGATTCAGACTAGCATGCAAAAGTTTTGTTGTTGAGCCAGAAAAGCAGTCCGGTACTCTGAAAAAATCGCGCTGGAATACATGCTTTTAAGGTCGGCAAGATTTTTCCATTTTGCCGTCCTATCAACAGCTCCTATTCGTTCTGTTCAACTCTCGTGTTATCAGACCACTGTGTCATGCGTTCAGAGCGTGCTACCACCACAACCAAATAGCACTTTTCCCAATCAATATTCATATAAAATTTCCTATAAAAACTTTTTCTGAGTATTTCAAAACAATCCTCTGGTTAAAAGCTAAACACGGTAAGTGCTAGTGTTATAACTGCGCACTTTTCGTTACATGTACTTATTATGCAACTACTACAAGAGGTGAGTTCGCGCCACCGCAGGTACCTCACCCCAAAATGTTGCACCCATGGCAAAAGTTGTAGGTTCACTTTTTTTTATTGGAGGCAATCCCTGTTCCCCTTAAGTGGATCCTTCCCGATGGTAGGCTCCGCCTCATGTCGTGAAGATTTTGTCCACGCCATGTTAAGAAGCTGGTGTTTGCCTCCAACGTGTTCAATCTTATCCATGGTGCCGCGGTGCTTGTATGTCATTTGCAAATGCTTTATGTCCGACCGTGTAGTTTTTTACACAGCTGCTTCTGGCCCCCCCCAATTCCATATTCTTCGATGTTGTCTGCAAATCCCTTATATATGGTACGTTCAATTGGACCGGTGACCAAAGCAAAACATCTTCTCAACTGTGCTAGTGGTTCCACTGCTGCTGCTGCTTCTCGGTGCTGACCATCACATCCACCTACCAACTTTTTAAAAGTTTTGTTTTTTAAATTTGGGATTTTATTTTTATAACGTTTTTTTGCTTATTTTCGAGTGTTTTTTTTTGTTTTTTTCCTAAACTTATGTTGACTCTTCGCTGAGAAGTTCTCAGGTGTCCGTGTTTTTTTTTTGCTGCGAAGCTCAGCAGTGCCTGAGCTTGCTGCTGTTTCTAGTGTAGTTGGTGTATTAGTGCTTTGAGACGCACGTGTTGGTCAAATCCTGCTGAAGTTAGTAGTGACCATGTGCTCTCTTGAAATTGTTGTTACGCCTGGCGGCGTGTCCTTCCTAGTCGTACTCATTCTCTCCACGTTCATCACTCTGGACGTTGTTCCTGCCGTTGAAGGTAAGCAGAGAAGTTGAACTATGTTTTTGTTAGGGTAATAATTGTTTGTACTGGAAATAGGACTTATTTGTTTGTTTTGTCAAGAGTAAAATATCCCAAATTGACGTGCAACATATTGTTGCGGAAAATTACTTGAACAGCTCCTCTGCTCTGGTGTATACTGGGTTTGTACTGACCTGGAAAGTCAGGGAATGTCTGGGTAGAAAAATTTTGCCAGAGAAAATTCAAAATTGGCAAGAAAAGTTAAGGAAAAATCATTTGTAAAATACCCCAATTACAAAGGATATAAATGATACTGAATACTTGATCTTCTATGCATATTTCAATTCAGTTTCCAAGATTATCATAGTGATATTTGATTTTCATGAGTTCTACGCATGCTTTTAATTTTTTTTTATTTCTGTTTGGGAAAGTCAGGGATATTACGTTTCATGTGAATCATGAATTATTAAACGAGAAATAAAATGCCCCGTTAAGAATTTAGATCACTAAACCTTATTGTTTATGCCTTGATGGTAATGGTATTCTTCCCATGCTTTATTTTTTGAAGTTCAAGTACTGACACATTTTTTTTTTTTGCAATGTTTTTATTTTATTTTATTGTTGTAAATACGTAATATTGCCTATGCTGAATGCATTTTTGCATATATTTCATTATGCCCTGCTAATGATGGAATGTATGTTTCCTAAATAGTTATAAGTTATTACACGTGGAAATGACACCTCAATTAAACCCAAAAGTCCTTGGGGGGGGGGGGGGGGGGAGAAAGGGAAGTG
>JAQIXP010005592.1:0-10299 GCA_034700285.1 Proteroiulus fuscus
AATAATCTTTGAATAAAATCAAACCCCATCGTTGAACTTTTACCCGTTCTTGAGTTAGAACAGTTTGAAGAAAACGATTTTAACATTGAAATCCCCATAGGTCCATGCTGTTAAAAGTGTGGACAGCCCCCTTAATGTAGTACAGAATTATAGTTTGATTGAAGAAAAACATCAAACTACCCTTGTCATTGCTAGTGATTTGTTTACATTTTATGATACCAGTCTTTGGACTAAAACTATTCAATGAGAATATATTTTCTATGTCAATGTCAACTTTGAACTCAAGTTTGCATCATCTTACAAGACAGGAAAGCATCCTCTTGAAATTCAAATTGCTTTTATCATTTCAATATGTTTTCAGACTATTGACTTTAGATATTTATTTCCAGACTTGTCAGTTTCCACACAAACATTAACTATTATACTTTAGCCACTTTTACATCTAAAGATCAGGTCTGAACCTTCTAACCAGACTGTTGTTTACATTTAATAACATGTTAGACTTATAAAATGAGGTATGATTTAACAGAACAACATGTCTGCTAATAAATAGATTTCCAGGACTTTAATTCACATGGGGCCAACATGGTTAATCAAACATTAAACCTGACTGATCATTCAATTAGGTACAAATTCAATGCTGACATCTCACTGTGATCAATAGGGAGATAATCATGCTGAGACCAATTGATTCAGTTAGCTAGCTTGACCCATAATTGCAATAAACTTGCCTGATTGCATTGGAAATATCTGCAATAATGATTCAAGAAGGTTGCTGACTTCTTAAGGTATTATACTGACATTAACACTAAAAAATTTACTAAAATATTTTTCAAATGAGTTTAACCTGTGAGTTTAGATGAATTCTTGTTGATTTAACTATTCCGTAGATATACTTTTACTTTTTTGCATTTGTTCATATTATTCTTGTACCATCTACTTCCTGATGATGACTTCCAAAACATCAAACTTTCATTGCAATAAAGATTCACTAACTTTTCAATTCCATTGTGGACTGTGGACTATTTGCCTACTAGTTTCTCAAAAAGATATAATAGATATTCAGGGAATAAGGTAAAGAACCACAGAGGATCACAATGCTGCTATGCTGGTCAACTAATACGGCAATGATAATATCCATCAGCCAAATTCTCCCAGGACATCAACAAATGTGTACCAATAAGAACTTGGCATAACACAACAGGTTGTAGTTGAATGTCAGAAACTTTCCATAAACCAAAATCTCCTTTATTGAGGCTCTAAAAGTCTACAAATGTCAAGAATTCTACATCTCTTTTTATTATCAGACCAGAACACCTTAGTGGCAAGAATAAAAAATTTTCTACTTTCTTCAATTCAACTCAGTACCCTACAATAAGAATATCATGTTATTTAGTAGGGAGGAAATTCCACTATCATGAGACTTAAACATCATTGTCAAATTGAATTTCTAACAATTTTTAAGAATTTTAGTAAGATTATGCTATTGTCTTATAGAACATAAGAAAAAGGACCAATGATAAACATCCATTCTAGCACGAATTTCTTTCAGAGGATTGGAGTGAACATGCCTACCTCTAGTGAGTAGTATTTTGCTTAAATATATCAAAAACTAAATTTAAATTACATGGCAAAGTAAACCTTTTGAACAAACCCATGCTTAAATCTTCCTTTCAAGATCACAATGATTCCCAGTTTGGATGATGAAGCATCTTGGACACATTAGCAGTCCTTTGGTAATTACCTTTTACAAGTCTAACAGTTTTTAATTGAATTATTTCAAAGTACTTTATATACATTATTCTAAATGGATTCCAAACAGGAGCACAGTTTGGAATTATGCAAAATTTTAGTCATTACAATGCAACATATACTTGACAAGCTTTGCATAAATTATCTTAGAAAAGTTATAGTTGTATTCACAAAATACTTCCAATCTTATACTTTAAAGGTTTCAAAAGTACATGAGTATGAAAACATGTACTAACCCTTGGAATAATGGAGTAATCCATAGTGTGCCTTTTCCTGTTCTTGCATCCTCGAGTAAACATTTCAAAACAACACCTTTCTCATATTTCCTTGCCAACAAGTGCTATGATAAATTGATCATAGAAACACAAAATTTTCAATTAAATTTTGACAAGGTGGTTTGATACTTCTTACAAACAAATACAGACAACAAAAATACATACATCATTTAAAGCAAGTCATGTTATGATCATAGCCAGTGATATATACTAAATAGTTCAAGAGTTGGTAATTTTTGTATTCTGAATTAAGGATGTCCAATTTCTTAGCTTGACTTTCTGTGAAGTTGGTTAGTCAGATACAAGGAAACTGGTAACCCAGAGGTCAGAAATCCATCCTGGTAACTAAGGTTCTGTAGTCATGCATTTTCCAAGAAGTACAACCAAAACAAGTTCATTGAACCAAACAATAGGATTACATTTATAATGAAAAGGAATAGCTTACTCATATAATCAAATGAAAATGTTGCTAGTCATCAGATAGAAATATTATTAAAAACATTGGTTAGCAATTTTACATTGAACTTTTTCTTAAAGGTCACCCCTTAGCATCTATGTAAGAGATAAAGCAGATCTATGCAGTTGGAATCACCAATACTGAAGTGCCCTTACAAGGTCATAAATTGAACATGGTATCCTATTTTACAAAATACCGGTATTACCAATTGTAAGAATAAGCTTGTCAGGAGAATTCTAGAAAATAGATGAAGATCAATATTTCTGGTCCATGGCAACCCAAATTAAATTATGTTTATATTGGGTTTTGCCTTGAAATCAAAAAGCCTGCATTGGAAAATGTTACAAAAATGGACATAAATCACAAACTTCTGGTGCTCTAGTTCACAAAAAATCATTTTGCCTGTGGTTGCACTTAAAAGTTAGTGATGTCAACATGTGAACTCCAAGGCATAATCCCCTCTGAGGACCCTGTTAGGTGGAGTTTGTCTGGGGCAGTACATCTGTCAAAAAGTAATGCAGGTGTCCTAAGGCTAGCCCATCAAGGACAGAAACCTTGCATATAGCAAAAGGGCATATGTTGGCTTGATCTTGATTTTCAGTTCGAACCCAGACCACAAAAGCAGCAGCACCTATCAATCCTTTTGAAATTGAATTTTAAGCAAGAGATATTAGAAAAGTTACCACAGGGATAACTGGCTTGTGGTAGGCAATTTGTGAATCTAGAATCACAAAAATAACTGAACTATTGCTTCTTGGAAATGCCAGCCACCATTGCAACTGGAGGGAATTGCCGGAAAGACGACAAATAATCCAAATATTCTTAGTCAGGGCAAAATCCTAAATGAACACAAGAATTTAATAAACAAAATGATTTCAAAAATGGTTTCTTTTGAACAAAGGCACCTTTTTATATTGCCCATTATAAGTAGTCGGCGGGGGCGACAACCCGACACGATAACAAGTTTAAACAAAATTCTTCCAATAATAAATAGTTTGTGAATATGGACACTAGAAGCATGTGATCCTGGTCCATTTTTTAAATCTTTTTATCACAAGCTGCCTTCATCTTGGCAAAGCTCAGCAGTGGCAGGATGGTAGCTGGTGGGATGAAAATCGACCGAAGAGTCTGCGCCTGCTCACAACGAGCCCTAATCCTGGTTAGTGGGCCCTGAGGAATACTTAATCATACCGATGCACAAGCCTGGTTGCCCAGGCAACAGCTGCTGGAAACCATGGTAACCTCATCTTTCGGAGATCAGCGCATTGCTGCACAAAGGGCAATAGTCGATCGGAAGGAGTCCATTTTGTGTAGGATGCAGGAAGGTGCGTCATGATGGTTGTGATGATTGGGTTTAAGGGCACAAAGCAGCTAAGGTTATATAGTGCCCAAATGTAGTCAAGAAATGTGGGAAGAAATGGGCCATTCCAAAATTGATTTTTGTGTATTGATTGGTCTGGTAGTGGTGGTGGTGGAAGATTTCTCCTGTAGTTTTTTTGCGAAAAATGGCCCGCGTCATTCCTTTGCGCTAATTTACGCATAAATTTGTGAAGTCTCATTTAAGAAGAAAAAGCTTCTTAAGAGAAACATGGCTGCCAGACTCATGTTGAGAATAATAATATATATTTAGTGCAAAATATATTTACAAAATATATTAGCATTTATAACATTCGTGACGTATTTACATTTTTGTTGTTTGCACATTTTAAAATATATTTAATATTACATTCATTTTTAAACTAAAGAGAATATCTGACTAAAATCTAAGTAAAATGTTCAGACTAAAATCTATCTACGACTAAAATTAATCCATGCAGACTAAAATACGCAACCCTAACCAACATATCAAACATGATTAACCTAAAAAATATTTTGAAAAGCTCAGAAAATTTTTGTTTTTTACAATGAGATTTAGTGGACTAGATATGCTTGCCAAAGCCTAATATTTTTACATTTATAAAATGTGAAATTGTGAGACAAAGGACTATCATGATCAGAGATGAAAATGTGATGATAAAATATCACATTTTTGTTAAAATTTCTTACATATTCATAAATATTCTTATTCTATAGCTTCTCGGCTAGAGGGAAGAATGCTCAATGCCTAACCTCTCTCTCAATTATATTATTTATCAATAAAAAAATTTTAAACAATTTGAAATATGGGAACAAAATAATTTATCATGATCAGAGATGAAAATTTGATGATCAAAACATCACATTTTTGTTAAATATTCTTAAACATTCATAAATATTCTTATTCTAGCTTCTCGGCTAGAGGGCAGAATGCTCAATGCCTTTCTCTCTGTTATATTATTTATCAATAAAATATTTCTAAACAATTTCAAATGTGGAAACAAAGAGTTTATCATGATCAGCGATGAAAATGCGATGATTAAAACATCACCTTAGCGTTAAATATTCTTATTCTAGCTCCTTGGTTAGAGGGCAGAATGCTCAATGCCTAACCTCTCTCTTTCTCCATTCTATTTTTAAATTAAAATCTCTAAAAAAAGCAATTTGAAATGTGAAAACAATGGAGTTTATCATGATTAGAGATAAATACAACACATTTTTTTGTCAAATATTCTTCATTATTCAAAAATATTCTTTTTCTAACTTCACGACTAGAGGGAAGAATTCTCAATGCCTAACCTTTCTCTTTCTCTATGCTATTTTTTTTAGCATTTAATTCTCTAAAAACAAATGGAAATGTAAGGCCAAAGGAGTTTATCATGATTAGAGATAAAAACAACACATTTTTTTGTTAAATAGAAATAAATATTCTTATTCTAGCTTCTCGGCTAGAGGCAAGAATGCTCAATGCCTAACCTCTCTCTTTCTTTATTCTATATTTTAGTATAAAAATCTCTAAAAAAAGCAATTTAAAATGAGGAAACAAAGGAGTTTATCATGATCAGAGATGAAAATAACTCATTTTTTGTTAAATATTCTTATTCTAACTTCACGACTAGAGGGTAGAATGCTCAATGCCTGACCTCTCTCTCTATTCTATTTTTATTATTAAAATATTTAAAAACAATTTGAAAAGAGTTTATCATGATCAGCAAGAGAATGCCATGATCAAAACATCACATTTTTGTGGCATTTTTCTGCATCATATTCCATTTACGCAATGTAGGGGTTGAAAGACGTAAAGTTCATGAATGCTAAAAGCCATTTAAAAGGAAATGTGTGGGAGCATCCTTTTACCAAATTTATGGAAAAAATAAAGTATTGAATTCCGTGACGGATTTCTGCAGGGATATTTTCTATGCTAAGAAAACATTGTAAAAATATGCAGGTTGTGAAGACTGATGCAAAGACATTTGAGTCCCATTTCTTGAAAATGAAAAGGGAAAATTTTGCAACTTCTCTACTGAATACAAGATGTCAGGTCACGACACAAAAATATCCAAAAAATCGATTTTTAAATTGCAATTTAGAATCAGATTTTGCAGTAAACAAAGCCGTATATAAAATATTGATTTACAGTTTCATGGCATTTGACAATCCATGAACATATCTCCATTTTAAATTATGACTTGCACATGTCTGTCATTGCAGAATCTTAATCACCATAGAAATAACATGAAAGTCAAAAAGTAGTCATGTCCAAACCACTGTCAAAACACTTTACATGTCCTTCTAAAATAAAATCATTTTAAACTTTGTTATTATAGTTCTGCCTTTTAAACAATCTTAAAAAATCTTAAAAACCATAAAAATAACATGAGAAGTAAAATATTTAGCATATACTTCAACATATTGTGATTACAGAATTTTAAATACCATATAAATAACATGAAAGTCAAACATAAGACATGTTAAAGCAAACGTAACATCATTTTACTTGTGCTCCTAAAATAAAATCATGTTAAACTATGTTTACATTTGCCTGTCTTTTAAATTACCTTAAAAAAACCATAAAAATAACATGAGAAGTATAATATTACGCATATACTTCAACATATCGTGATTACAGAATTTCAAACACCATAGAAATAACATGAAAGTCCAACATTAGCTATGTTAAAAAATTTAACATCATTTGACATGTCTTTCTAAAAAAAATCATGTTAAACTATATTTTAAGATATGCCTGCCTTTTACATAACCTTAAAAAAACCATAGAAATAACATGAGAAGTAAACTAATAAGCATACACAAACGTCATTAACTATAACATGTTTTTCATTTTAAAATATATGTTTAACCATGTTATTATACCAGGGTATGTTTGATGTTTACAAACCCTTAAAACCATCTAAATAACATGAAAATCACATTACCATGTCCAAACAAACGTCTCAACATTTTACCTGACCTTCTAATAGAAAATCATGCTAAATCTATGGTAATATATGACTACTTTAGCATAATCATTAATGCCATACAAATAACATGAGAAGTCAAATATTAAACAAGCCATCACAAAATGTCATAAACTTCCACGTGTATTACGACACAGAAAATTATGAACAAAATCTTAGAAAATCATAGAAATAACATGGAAAGTCAAACATTAAATCTGCACCTTATATAAAGTTCTAACATAGAATTTGCAGTCATGAAACATATTTTACATGTAAATTGCAGACGGATTTCAGTTTCATCAGGGAATGATATTTTGAAACTATAACGATGAAAAAACATAAGCCATTTCACTGATTACAGGACCTTACATAAAAGTACACATAATTAACATGAAGAAAACATGTATAGAAGTTGTGGCTTCATGATAAGGATAACATGGATTTTACATGAGTCTTTTTGAATGTATAAGGAACATATTAGCTTGAAAACATCCCATTGCATGACTATTTGTGCAATTTTATGCATGGTTCACTATGATTTCTGCATGTGAAATGCATGGTTTCAGCGTAAATTCTAATTTTGAGAAGGATTATAGTAGGAACACCATGTTTTAAACATGTTATGACATTGAAACTATGGATTCTGCATGTAGAATACATGACATTCATGTAAACTCTATTTACTGATGTGTTAGTGAGAACTATACATGTTCAATTGTTCCATGCTATCGCCTGTGGAGTATGACATTGACACTATGATATCTTTACATAAAATACATGGCATTCATGTAAATTCTATTGTAATGACGTATTAAATGCAAAGAAAACGGTTCTAAAATTTTCAAAGCAAAAAAAAAGTTATATTTTGAATAGAATCTGACATTGACACTATATATATATATATGATTTTTGCATGTAAAATACATCGTATTCCAGTAATGTAAATCCTATTGTAATAACGTATTACAACATGTTCCAAAACATTCCAGAATCAATACGCCTAATATTTATCCTTCGTGGAATTTGACATTGATACTATCCTGTTCACATGTGAAATGCATGGTATTAATGTAAATTCTATTTTGATTACGTGTTAGATGGAAGAACATGTTCTAATCGTTGAAGAGTAAATAAGATATTTACCCTTTTCAGAATTTGACATTGACACTATGATTTCTGCATGTTAAATACATGGTATTCACACACATTGTATTCTAATGTCTTGTTATATACAGATGCATGGAACAACATGTTCCAAAACGTCCCAGAATCAATGAGCCTAATATTTATCCTTCTTGGAATTTGACATTGATGCTATGATTTCTGCATGTAAAATTCAATGTATTTACATTGTATTCTAATGACGTGTTAGATGGAACAGCATGTTCCAAAACGTTCCAGAACCAATAAGCCTAATATTTATCCTTCTTGGAATTTGACAATGATGCTATGATTTCGAGAGCATGTAAAATACATAGTATTCATGTAAATTCTACTTCCATGTCATGTTATAGGCATAACAAACCTGTATAGGCCTAGTATTCTACAAGTTCCAATTCTATTCGCAGAATTTGATACTATCGTAACGTTACAATGTCTGCATGTAAAATACGTGGATTTTCGTGTAAAATTCCACTTCCCCCCCATACACACCAGTAACATAGGCAGAAATTTAGAACTTTCGAGGGAAAGAGGGACCCCAAATTTTATGAATCCCAAAAAAACAACAACAACAAAAAAGAACCATCATTTCAAAATGGCGGCTACATGCCGAAGAGTTGAAAACAATTCGAATCCCAGAAGCAGAAGAAGGAAAAAAAAAAACATGGCAGAAAAGCTAAGAAAGAAAGAAAAAGACAAAACAGAAAAATGGGCCACTTTCAACGCGGAGGGCACGAATGGGGGTGTCCATGCGTTCTTCCTCAGCAGCCATTGGCACGCTGTTTGGAAGGGGTCCCTACCCTTCCAGAAGTATCGGAACTCGGCAGCTCTTGCAGCATCCTCTCCTGATCTGTTCAGCATCTTTCTCTCCTCCCCTTCGCCCGGATGATGTCGCCTAGTAACGGAGAAGAGAACCCCCCTCCCCCAGTGCATTCTGGGTAGTGGGGATGCAGGGGAGATGGAGAGAGATGCTCGTCATCAAGGAAGTGTGCAGTGTGCCATTGGTGCAGCCGGTTTCAGATTGCAACAACCTGCCAGCAAGTCTGCTACTTCAGCATTGGACCACCATCAGGACCCCCTGCAAGACTGCAGGTAGAAGGCCCCCCAGAACCTGAAGAGACGGCTCCGAGAGAACCCAGAAACCGTCAAGGTGCGCGAGGATCCATTGTTGTCGACCAATGCCCTCGGCTCAACGGTAACCACGAGTGGAAAAATGCAGAATTTGAGGATTTATACAAGATTTTTTGGGCCAAGATTGCTTTTTTTGCTTCATGAGGACTCTGGAAATTGGACATTCTGGTGGATTCTACAGGATTCTACGGGATTTGGATTCAAGTGCAGTATTTCAATTTTCGCTTGTTGAAAAATTTCAATTCTTCAAAGGCGGAATTGCAATTTTTCAAAATTTTCAGTTTTTTTTCATGAAATTTTTAACAGCTTTAAGAAAATTCCGGCTAGAACGGAAAATTGGGATTTTGCGGGATTCTACGGGATTTCGGAGTCCGAAGTGCCGTTGATCGGCAAAAATTCTTGAATGCTGTTATTTTCATTCGTAAGAAAAAGCAAATTTGCAGAAACAGCTAAAATTTTCAAAATTTGTAAATTTTTTTGTGAGAATTTTCTTTTTGGCAAATTGGAAGAATGAAAAATGGAGGATTCTGATGGATTCTACAGAATTCGGGATTTCACGCCCATTTTTAAATAGCAGTTTCAGTTAAATCAGTTTCATTTGTAAGAAATTAAATTCTGCTAAAATTTTCTGCTAAATTTTTAGAAAATCTGTCTCGAATTTGCTGTCTTCTTGCACTCGAGAACGATTCTGGAAAAAAAATTGTAATTTTGTAGAAAATTTTAAATTGAAAGTAAACTGAACAGTATTATAGTTTCCAAATATAAGAATGAAGAAAATTTGTAAATTTAGCAGAAATTTTCTACTAAATTCGCTTTATTTCCAATATTTTCTTAAATTTTTGATGGTCACGAACGTAGTCGTGGACTCGTGAAACCATTTTGGAAGAATATTTTTTCGGTCTGTAAAAACTCAGAATGGGAAATTCTGGCGAATTCTATAGAATCCAATAATGCTTATATCAAAATATATTTATGATACAATTTTTTTTGCGAAATTTTGACCAGTTTTTAAAATTTTAAACGACATTTTGGACTCTCCAAACCCGTCTGGGAAAGCTGGAAAAATGGATTCTGGAGAATTCTACGGAATTAACAGAATTGCAATTTTCACTTCCAAAAAAAACCCGAATATTTGCCAAATATTTTGTTAAATTTTCCAATTTTTTCCCTAATTTTTCAAGAGAAAAACTGAAATGTTTAAGAAATT
>JAQIXP010005593.1:0-10299 GCA_034700285.1 Proteroiulus fuscus
GAATGCAATTTTACTGCAGTTGTGTTTCATAAAACTGTTAGAATCCAACAGTTTTGCAGCAATTTTACTGCAGTTTATAGGCAGATTGCAGAAAATATTGCAGTTTGGCGCAATATTACTGCAGTACTTTTTTCACTGGGGTATTAGATCTAATACTAATAAAAGCAATCTAATCCAGATTGCTGTAGTTCGAAGCTGAAGTTCAAACTACAGCAAGCAGCAGCAAGTTACTGGATCAAATTACTGCAGTAAAAACTTTTAAAACTGCTTTTAAATATTATAATTCTACTGTATTACGTTACGTAGCAAAGGACACAGGAAAATGCATTTTGCAGTAGTAACTATGCCGTATTGCAGTAAACTACAGTAATTTAACAATTTAATGGAGCATTTATTTAATGGAGTTATACTTCGGGCGAGGCATAGATGCATGCCATACTTCAGTAATAAATTTGAAGTAAAATTCATCTTCAGAAACACTATCAGTTTACTACGTAGGCTACATTATATCGGTATAGAATGTATTGCAGTTTAACTGCACAGTTTATAGTTGCTATACTACAGGACATTTTTTCCAAAGATAATAATTAATAAACTTTTACTACAGTACAACTGCAGTAAATTGCCATTATATTTAGCAATTTAATGAAACATGCAAAATAACCAGCTGCCCTGGGCGTAGTGCATACCCAGTGAAAAAATTATTGCAATTGACTGCAATAGAACTGCAGCTGGATTCTAACAGTATTATGAAACACACCAGTTGCAGTACAACTGCATTTCATAAAAAAAGTTTGTTTTTTTCTCTTCAAATTTGCTGAAATGGAAAATTACTGCAGTTGTGTTTCATAAAACTATTAGAATCCAACAGTTCGGAAGCAATTTTACTGCAGTTTCTAGGCCTAATGCAGATTGCAGAAAATACTACAGTCCAGTACAATATTACTGCAGTACTTTTCACTGGGTACCGTATAGGCCAAAGGTTATCCATTTGGAGTTCACAATCTCACACAGCATGCAGCATTCAGGATCAAATTAGCTTGAAATGTTTCATTTGGAACAAGATTCCATTTTAGTTTCGAAATAACTAATGTAAGTTGGCTTGTTTTGAGGAAAAATAGCAAAATTAAATTAGCACTTGTTTGGTCCAGTAGCGCAGACGTTCTATATTTCACTCAATAAACATGACAAAAGTAGCTGTAAAATATTACTTGTGAAATGAAAACGGAGATCCCTTGTTGTTTCTATTCTTGCAGTTGGCTGCTGAGCAACAAACGACCATTTTAATCACTAAAAATTTGAATTATTTCTTTGACCATGCAAGCATCACAATGTCATATTTATTGCTTGTCTCTGCAGAGGAAACTATCCCAGATGATACCTGACATAAGCAACCGATAATTCCAGGTACAAGAGGTCAAAAGGGCGCAAAATACAAATTTTCTTTTGATCATCAAATCAAATAATAATTTAAAAATAAAAAAAAAAATCTAGGCCTACCATTTTTCTGTACATGAACAACTTGTATAATTTTTATACACTTACTGAAAATGCAGTTCCCCAATGAAAAAAAGACTTCAAAACTGCAGTTTTTTCAAAAAAACTGCAAAAATTTTCTGAGTACTTATGAAACAACCCAATGAAAAAAATACTTCAATGAAACTGCAGTTTCTTTTCGAAAAGCTGCCGTCTTAAACTGCAGTTTAAGTTCTGCTCATCGATTAGTTATACTTCAGCTACCGTATGTCTGTCTGGTGTTTGGCCTGACAGTTATTAGCCGAAACTTTTTTCAAATGTTATTGCCCAAAAACTATTATTAACAGAGATTTGGCGAAAAATTTAAAATAAATAAATAAATAGTAACCACGATTTATTAAACATTATCCGTCTATTTCAGAAATCAAGATTTTTAAATGTACCTGCAGTACTTATTTAGTAAGATGTCCCAATGAAAAAAGACTGCAGCTTTTTCGAATTTTCTGCAGTCTTAAACTGCAGAAAAAGTGTAGTTTTTCTAAAGACTTATGGAACAAAACCTACATAATTTGTGCAATTTTTCTGTAAAAAATGTGCAAGTTTTTTTACAGTTTTTCTGCATTTTTGTTATTTTTTTAAAGTGTTTCTGCATTTTTTTCTACATTCTAGTAAACAGAAAATCTGCAGAAAGAATGCAGAAAACTGCCGAAAAATAACAAAAATACTGTAGCTTATAAAAAATGCAGAAAAATGTAGAAAAAAAAACTTGCACGTGTTTTACAGAATTACTGCACAAATTATGTAGGCTTATTTGCTTCATAAGTCTTCAGAAAATCTACAGTTTTTCTGCAGTTGAAGACTGCAGAAAATTCGAAAAAGCTGCTGTCATTTTTTCATTGGGACTGCATCCTGAACTGACTCCATTTTCCATTACACCAATCATGATTGGTTAAATCAGGTAAAAATTTTTCCTATATATTCAGCTGCATTTGTGTAGCAACATAAGCTCATCACTGTTGACTTTTGAGCTTCAGAGTTGAAATTAGGAAGGTACTGATTATTAAAGAAAAAAAAGTGACACAATTTTCTTCAAAATCCACTAAAAGAATGTAAATTGCAACTCATTTTTAACTTTCAACTCAATTCTTGGCAGGCTTAAATGACCTTGCCACTATTGGCATGATGGTTAGCACACCAGCTTGTCAGGCAGGAGACCTGGGTTCAATCCCTGAGGTGGCTAGTTTTTTTAAATATAGTAATTGCCATTTCTGCACCACTCTCACTTCACTGTCTTTCAACCCCCGCTCCCCCGAATAAACTGCAACCAGAAAATATTTCAGCGAGCAAAAATGCTTGGAAAATCTGACCAGCATTTTTCTCCAGGTTTCCTCACTCGGGCTCTTTTTTAATGACAGTAGCAGCAATATCACCGATGCACTTGATTCTCTTCCTGACCGTCTGGTCGCTGGGCAGCGGCATGCCCGTACGGCGGAGAAGGTTGTAGCCCTTCCCACCACAAACGTACATGAGTTCGTTCGCCTTGCGAATCGTTTCGTCTGTCCATCCGTACATCTGGGACGACTTGTTGTGCAGGTAGGACAGCTGGTCGTCTCCCAGAAAGGTGTTTAAGTCCGTCTTCAGTCGCGTCAGCTGCAGTTGCAGCGCAGCCACTTCCTCCTCGAGCCGTTTGATCTTTTCGTGCAGTGCCATCTCGTTTTCAAGTCGCCTGATTTTTTCCCGCAGCTCCACTTCCCTTTCTAGCCGGAGGATTTCGTCCCGGGATAGGATTTTCCCGGTCAAGCTTGGCCCATCGCTCTCCCTGCCATTCCACTTGACAACATCCAGACGAAAGAGGTTCCTGTAATAAGTCAGCTCCTCTCGTTCGTTGGTGAACTTTGGTAAGAGATTCTTGTTGCAACTTTGTAACCCATCGCTACCGCAGAATTGCAGGGAATTTCCCTGAGGCCCAACTTTTCCAGGATGACTCAGTTCTGAACTGTCACCGCTGCACAGCATAATAGGAACAGCTTTTCCTGGATGATTCAGTTCCGAGCTTTCACCATTGAACATCATAATGGGCACGGCAGCTCCAGGATGGCCCAGTTCTGAACTTTCATTGCCGCACAATATAACAGGAACAGGATTTCCGGGATGACTTAGTTCTGAACTTTCTCGGCTGCCTAGAATAATCGGCACAGCTTGATCTGGAGGACTGAGTTCCGAGCTTTCACTACTGCACAGCATAATTTGATCCTGCAGTAAGACTTGCCCAGAAATGCCTTGTTCGCTCACAATGCTGCAGAAATACGAGATTTCTTCCTTTGGTATGAGTTTCCCAGAAATAGGTTGGCTGGCAGCATCGCTGTCAGAGATTGAGACTCCTTCCCACGGCATCACATCCCCTGCATCGCTTTCACAGCCGGACTTTATTACTTTATCTTGCAGCAGGAGCTTTCCGGAGTACATTTGCTCACCAGTCTCGCTGCCAATCCGGGGGAACTTTTCTGGGATCAGAACTTCCTCGGAATAACCCCGTTCTTTGCTTTCGCCATTTGGCGACATTGGCATGAGCACTTCACACAGGGAAGACAGGAGCTGATTCGAATTGTACGTCATTAATTCGTCTAGTTCTACTTTCGGTATTTTTAATTCGTCTGGAGCTACTTCGCTGTTTTCCAGTTTAGGAAGTTTCGGTTCTACTTCCGTGGGCGAGTCCGGTGCGATCTGTTCATCTTCCAAAGTAGGCATGTCGGCATCGTCATTCTGCAAGTCTGATATGACGTGCTTGAAATCTTGCTTCCGCCGCTTTTTTCTAGACGCCGTGCCGGCATCCAATGTTGCTCCGAGGCTGGGAACAAACGCCTGGTCTGCCAGCTGGCTTGACCGCCTTCGTAGGATCAAGGGTTTGTGGTCATTTTCGCAATCCGCCTGAAAGCAGAGAGGAAAAATCGATACTAATTCGGCAAGTTATCAGGGATGTGTCTGGGGTACTAAATCAGCAGTTCATGCCCAAAATATTCCATTTAATATTATGTAAAACAATGGGCAGGATCATATTGTCTGATTTAGAAATACCAGAATCGTAAAATGTTAAAAAAATTTTAGCGCCATCTGCTAGTTATGGGAAAAAGGTCAAATATATTAAGCTTTTTTTTGTGAAATAATTAATTTTTTTGGTCAAATAATTTAAGAGTTTTCGTTCAAATAATTGAAGCTTTTTTGTCAAATAAATTAAGATTTTTTAATGAAATAAATCAAGATTTTTTTGGATTTTTTTGTTCAAAAAAATATAAGTTTTTTGGTCAAATAAATGAAGATTTTTGTTCTAATAAATCAAGATTTTTTGGCTAAATAAATAAGAATTTTTTGGTCAAAAAAATTAAATTTTTTTTGTCAAATACATACATTTTTTGTTCAAATAAATTAAGATTTTAGGTCAAATAAATAAGAATTTTTTGGTCAAGTAAATAGCGATTTTTTTGGTCAAATACATACAATTTTTGTTCAAATGAATTAAAGCTTTTTTTGTCAAATAAATAATGATTTTTGGTGAAATAAATCAAGATTCTTTTGTACAATATTTTTTGTTCAAATAAATCAAAATTTTTTGGCCAAATAAATTAAGACTTTTAGGTCGAAAAAAGATTTTTTGGGTCAAATAAATAAGAATTTTTTGGTCAAATACATACAATTTTTGTTCAAATAAATCAAGATTTTAGATGAAATAAATAAGAATTTTTTGGTCAAATACATACATTTTTTGCTCAAATGAATCAAGATGTTTGGTTAAATAAATAAGAATTTTTTGGTCAACTAAATTAAGCTTTCTTGTTCAAAGAATTGAAGCTTTTTTTTCAAATAAATGAAGATTTGTGGCCAAATCTTAGTTCTTTTCGTCACATCGCGCGTACCTCGCTATCCTCTCGTTTTTGCTGAAATTTTGGAGCGTCCGCCGCCGGGCATGTTTCCTGAAGCAAATGCAGATTTGCCAATGTGCGTTCCATGATATCTCTAGCCCGTTCGATGATATCCTCGGCCAAATCTCTCTGGACTTCGATTGGGGATGTCTTGGCTACCGGAGTCGATGGACCCACTACGGGCATGCATTCACCATTTTTCGGTTCGTCTTTTTCACCGTTTTTTGGTCCATCTTGCCAATCTACAATGAGAAAAATGTTCTAGTGAGAATTGGGACCTTTAAATCAAACTTAGCATACATATAGAGTTAGGCCAGGTTCTGTAAGAATTAATTTTTTCTTAGAATATTTGAGCAAATATTATAATTGCCTTAAACAAAATTACGGATACTTTAACAAAACAAATACTTTTCAAAACAATTTTAGCCCAAATACTCTTACAATGGCATAAATTATAACTTAAAAATTCACAATTGACAAATATGCCAAAAGTCGCTTTTGAGATAATAGCGTTTTTATGGAAAAACGGTATAACTTGAAAATAAACAATGTTAAAAGGTTGAAATTTGGTGAACAGATAGAACAATATATATATATATATATATTTGATAGGAGATGTGCTAATTTTGTAAAATAATTAAATTAGTAAATTAATTAAGTAATTTAAAAAATAAAAGGCATAAAAATGAAAATTTGTCAGTTTGACTTTGATAAATTTTGCAGGAAGGCGAAATAAATTAAGTGTAAAGTAGCACATCTGTACATCCATTAGTTTGCCCATTGAAAAAAAAAATGCAGCAAAACAAAAAAAAATGAGCGAAAATTGTCAAATTTGTCATTTGTATTTCAATAAAAATCCAGGTATCGAGAAATTTTAAAAATGTAAACTGACGAATTGGACTATTCACCACTTGTAACTCTTACAAATGACAGGTTATGGCTTATTCGCTACTGTTCGCTTCTGTAACTTTAACAATTATTGGTTAAATTAATTTCTGTAACTTTAGGTTCATTAGGGCCACTTCCAGGATCACAATGGTAAAACTATCTCATTTTTGACAAATTGGCGAATTCGTCAATAGTAAATTAAGCAATCGGTATGATCCTCATTTGTTTTTAAAAATAAAGGAAAAGTCTCAACTTATTTAAAGTTACTTTGCGATAGTTAACTTTTCTGATATGTATCAGAAAATAGTATATTTAGTGTAAACGTAAATAGTGGTGTCTATATTTGTATATATCATGCAACACGTAAGTATTTCAAGGTAATTAGTGAAGCCAAAACAACCACTAGATATAGCACCAGTAATATCCACATAAGGAAAAAAACAGGCAAAAATGCCCCCACCCTTGTATTTTAGAAAAGTCATGATTTCCAAATAATTGTAAGTCTACTGAAAATATTAATATCATTGCCCTTCTCACCTATTGTTCGCTTAGAATTATCGAAAACAAGAGTGCCAAATGTACTCAATCACAAACAACTCAGATTGTAAAATAAAAAAATTTGCGAAAATGAAAAAAAAATATCTCGAATACCTTGATCCAATAAAATAAAAACAAAACTAGTCCCAAGTTATATATACTCGTAAATCAACAAAAACGTGAAACATGAGCAATGTAGTGCTCACGTTCCTAGACCAGAATGTTTTCGGCAGTGGTGGTGGTGATGGTGGGTCGGGATTTTACGAGAAAACTGTTCTGAAATGTTTATGCTCCTGCCTTGTAATCGGGAGATCAGGGACAGCAATGTAACCAGATATTATTTCTACCAGCATCAGCATTCTTCCCAAAAATGATGTAGATTATTTTCAGAAATAGAATCCAACTTACTTCCAAATCTAGTTAATTTGACCCAAAACTCGTGACTTTTCCAACCAAAATCGAGATTTTCCTGAAATTGTGATTTTTAATTCATGATTTTTCAAAAAAAAAACTGTGATTTTGAAATCGCGATTTTTAAACCGAAATCAAGATTCTATGAAATCGTGATTTTAGACATGCTGATTATTGTCAAAGCACGATTTTGAGACTAAAATCCCCATTGTGACACGAAAAATCTGAATCAGGCTGAAATTGCAATCTTAAAAATCACGACTTTTGGGCCAAATAGTCTAGATATCAACTGAAAATGTTTGTTATAAGGGCATTATTAAAGGAGCTAATTCAATTCCTATCAAAAGGGTAGCCCACTCAAAAGCATGAATCAACTAGTGCATTTTGGGACCCACCCACTGATGAAAATGACATTATTTCAATTTTGTTAAAATGGAAACCTTGTTCGTCGCCTCGTTGTTGCTGGTTTTCCAGGAGGAGTTCTCGGCCTAAGGCTCGACTGGCCATTTCCTGAAAAACCAAAAAAAGCAAAATGGTAATTTAATATGGCACAAAAGTTCACACGGAAAAAGTATACTTCTAAATTTAAGAAATCGCAAATATGGAATAAAGGCACTGAGCAAATAAGGTTTTAGAATATCCTCTCGAACATACTCTGTTTGTCTTCCACTTCGCTTTTCTTATTTTCTTGTTCTTGAAGCCATATCCTCCTCTTCTCCTGAAGTTTTTGCTGCCTTTCTTGTTTTCGTCTCTCCGCCTCCTTCATCATTTCCATTTTTCGACTCATCATTTTGTTGAACGTCGATCGGGATAAAGACATGGCATTTGGATCCTAACAACATAAGAAAGTCTGAAGTTAGCCTTTCATAAAAAAAAGATGGCTGTGCATAAGACCTGTTAGTGTACAATAATTAATTTTTACAATAATTCAATAGAACTGAGATTTTTTTCCAAATTGGATTTGCCAAAATCTAATTTTTTTTAAAATGGACATCGAAATTTTCATGGAATTGTGATTTCAGAAATCATATTGACAAAATTGTGATTTTAAGAGCAAAACTGTAAATGTGATGTTGCCAAAATCACAATTTTTTAATTCACGAGATCAACAAATTCAACTGCGCATGCTCAGACCTCATACCCCCTTAAAATTTTTTATAATCGGTCAGCAGGTGGCGTTGTTGTATTGGCAATTACATGTCTTTTGCAACCCCTTTTGCAATTTTTATGGCTGGTCAGCAGGTGACGCTGCAATTTGTTGATCTCGTGAATTTGGGTTTAGCACTGAATTTCTACTTGTCAGCACCACCAAATTAATATTTAAATTTAATAATTTTGGCCCAAAACTTGTGATTTCAGAGTTCAAATTCACAAAAATCATGATTGGAAAATCTGAATTTATCAGAAATGGAATTTCAAAAATCACGATTTTTGGGTCAAATAAACCGGAAATAAACTGAATTTTCAATGATTTTTCAAATAATCTAGATTTAAAGTACATTTTTTCATAAACCAGTGCAAAAAGGATTTTCCCCAGTTTGCATGAATTCTGGTTTTGGTGAAATAAATCGAAATTTTTATGAAATAGTTATTTGAGAACTCGTGATACTCAAAATCGTGATTTAAAGACCGAAATCCAAACATTCGTTTTATCACGATTTAAGAATTCGTGATAGTGACTGATGACTGAATTGGAATTTTTCGAGTGAAATCCAAAATTTAAGTACGATTGTTATTTAGAATTTTTGTGCATCACAACTTTATGACTTTAAAATCCTGATCCCAAGAAAATTTGGATTTCAGTATCAAAATCATAATTCATAAGTCCAATTTTCGGTAACATCACGATTTCTTAAATCTCAAATCCATGAAAATTGTGATTTCATCTTCCAAAATCGTGACCTATGCAAACTATAATTGCTAGTACTGCTTGAAGAATCACAAGTTTTGCTTAATGTTTATATTAATTGCTACCACCATGTTGCTAGTTTTCTAGTTGGTTGGGACCCTGCACCATAAATTTATAAAAAATGACGCATTTTGATAGCAAGGTATACAAAGGAAATGACAAAGTGTCAACTAGCTTACGCACTATACTAGTAATTTATGATTTACCTAGCCTTCATTTAACTTTCACCATATTCGCACATACGAAAATAAATAATGTCCTCATATAGGTTCCCTAGGAAACCTTACAAACGGTAAGGTGATTAAGATTAGTAGTATGACCCAAATTATAGTCAGTTAATTCTAAATAGGGCCAGGTTTTATTTAAGCCACAGTTTTCATTGTGCAAAAATGTAATACGCCACACGACTAATGGCCATGCACTTTCCACCTCTTAAATCTGCCCACGGTTATTGGTTTTTACCATTAACAAAATGTATAACTTAAGACAGTTAAGCCTTAATTTAAGGTATCACTTCAGTAAAAGAAGTGAGTGTACAAAATCATACGTTTTGAGCATAAAAGTCAAATCAAATCCAATCAAGTCAAATCAGTCAAATCAAGAACTGTTAGAAAACCCAGATTCTGTTCTCAAATACTCCCCGTTTTAAGTAAAGCGCTGTAAACCTGCATCTGTGATGAATAGATTTCAACTACAATTTAGCCCGTACTAAAATGGCGGCCCGTGTTATCTGTCATTGACGTTTGGCAACATCTATGATGAATACTATAGATAATGGTCCATACTAAAATGGCTGAAAATATTCTTTTTGTCAATTGGTGCATTATAGGCAGGACAGATTATAGGAGTATATATACTTTCGAAAGGAAAGTATCTATCGTAAACAGATTAAACCGAGCAAAAAATTACTGTTTAACTAAAATAAGTATAGCACGGTTCAATCCTAAATATAAATATTTAATGCCACTACGCAAATGTGGATCATTGTTCAGTTTTAGCCAATTGTGAGTAATGAATCACATTCGGGGAAACCTGGGTTCGATTCCCAAGGATGATTGCCTCGCTCTGGATCACAACCATAGGCGCATTTAGGGGGGGCCCTGGGGGCCCGGGCCCCCCCTTGAGATCTGAAATACATTGTAAAATTCCACCGGGCCCCCC
>JAQIXP010005594.1:0-10298 GCA_034700285.1 Proteroiulus fuscus
CCCCAATTTTTACTGATCAAAAATACTTTTCCCCAATTTTTCATGACCAAAAATGGTTTCTCCCAAGTTTTCATGATAAAAAATCGTTTATCCCAATTTTTTAAGACCAAAAATCGTTTTCCTCCTGGGGCCCAATATTTCATTACAAAAAAATCGCTTCCCCGATATTTCATAACAAAAAATAGTTTACCCCAATTATTACTGACCAAAAATACTTTCCCCCAAATTTTCACACCAATAAATCGTTTCTAAATATTTTTCATGACCAAAAATAGTTTAAACCTGATTTTTCCCTGACCAAATATACTTTTCCCTGATTTTCATCAATCAAAATGTTTTCCCAGACTTTTTCTGACCAAATCCCTCTAAGTTCTTTGACCATGCAGTATGAAAGCTGCCTGTAGTAACAATTCGTGCATCAACGTGCACAAACGTGCATCAGGGAAAAGTACATTCAGCGATCATTAAATAACCATTTTAATTGCATATGTTAATTAATTAACTTACCAGAGCATATGTTTAATTCATCCCAATATCCGACTTTAATAAAGTTGTAATTAAAGACTGATGTAAGCCTTACTGCCAATAATTGCATCTAGACAGTGTTAACTTGTGTAGACAAACAACAGAACACTTTAAGTGAGTCATGTGTTGTCTCAACTGTCATAAGTAACTGCCAAATTCAAATATTCCTATAAGTCTATAAGTCTTTATATAAGTCACTCATTCACTGATTGAATCGGCATATTGGTCTGTATAAGTCACTCATTCACTGATTGAATCGGCATATGGGTCTGTATAAGTCTACCATTGACTTTTATGAGTTCTGATAGAAACTCATAAGTACTGTATCGCAAACTTATACAATACCAATTAAAACTCATTGATTCCAATAGAAACCAATACATTCTTATACAAACTTATAAGTATAAGTCTATTGGTTTCTATGAGAACTTTCAGCAGGGGGGGGGCTCATGCATTGTCCAATACACCATTTCAGACAAGTTTGCATAAAAACTACGGCAAAAATGTGTAAAAAGTCCGGCAAAAATTCAAAATATATCAAAAGTCTGACAAATAGGATTTCTTACTCATGATTTTTATGAAGCGTGGTTTCATTAATGTATGAAAATGTCTCTGTGGAATTACATTCACTCACAGACGATGGTTTTTTAATTGATCTCACATTGTTGACAATGGCACCAATTGCAATCCATAGAGTAAATGATATTGCAATTAGTGTGGAGATGATCAAACCCTAAATTTAAGTCAAGGTGTAGTTAAAAGTTTAGCAAAAATATTAACACTAACTATAATACTAACGAGTCAGCACACCTTAACATTAAGTTGCGGAAAAAGTATTCCCATCAGTAATAGAACGGCAGCAGAACTGAAAACTGCTCCATTAAATACCATGGCAGCCTATGAGAAAAACAAGCAAAACATATTTGAAAACAAAACCTGCTAAAACTAAATAGTTAATGCATTTTTTAAGGGAAAGTCTTTCTTCGTCACAAAGGCTTTTTAAATGATGGGCATTAGAACGAAAACGTTTACTTTAAATAATAAATTGGAATTACCCTTTAAATTAATGAGAAATCACAATTTTTATGTAAAACATGGACAGCGCTATATTGCCTGATCTCAGAAACACCTGAATCGTAAGATTTCAGAAATTTTTGCGCCATCTAGCTGTTAGCAATGGAAGAAAGGATTATTCGATGACCTTAAATGCATTATTGCAGAGAAATAACAAAATTATTTATATGAAATTCCATTTTTTTTTCAATTTTACTTTTAACATGGAGGAAATTTTCTGAGATTTTTAGTAGTGTAAATTTGGTGGCAATTTTGGCGGTGCATCACTTGACTCTTGAATTTCTCATATTAACATTTTCTCTTCTTTCATTTAAACATTACTTTGGACAAAGTGGGATTTTCCCTTTAATTAAAATTTGTAAAGCTAAGTACCTGTAAAACATTTGCAAAAATAGCATTGAGGTAAATTCCAAAAACTCCAATGATGCCATAAATGACAACTAAAAACATTTACAATAATAGCATAAGTTTATAATTACTATCCGATATTGCCTTCCCACAATTCCAGAAATCAGACAAAATCCCATAGCATTCTTATTTATGTATATTTGTATAAATCCTGTTCAAAAAAATATTCAAATGTATTTTATGTGAAGAAAAGCTTTTAGATTAATTTCAAACCTAGTATATATATATATATATATATATATATTTTTTTTTTGTTCAGAACTTTGCAAACACCTTATTGTAAATGATATAAAACAATTCTTACCCAAAATCTTACACAGTATAACCCAGTTTTTTTGAGAAACATTTGGTAACAGTGGTGCTAATACATCTTTCATTGTCATTGCTGCTAGCCCATTCAAAATTGATGAAAGTGTACTTGAAACAAATTAGTAATATCAGGGAACTATTTCTAATTTATCTTTAATAGTGCATGTACGAGTTCATTTACGAGCAGAAGTTACCTTAACACTGCGGCTGATAAAATGGCAATGAAAAATCCAGTAAACCCAGGATATAGAGAAAAATAATCCATCATGAATTTTGACAAGAGCTGAAAATAGTCAAAGAATTGGATTTTATATGATATATTTAAAACGAATTAGTGAAGAGTAATTTAAGGGAACGTCCCACTTTGTAACAAGGCATGTTTAACTTGTTCCCACTTTAATACTAGATATGAATGGTTGTGACAATAATAAGTACAGCAGAGTTTCCATATTGAAGAAATCAGGACTTTTGCCAAATACACGTTAGGCGCCATTTTTCCATAGATTTTGGCAGACACTGACAGTTGGTGGCGCCCTCTAGGACACGCGTGTCTACGTGTTTCACAAGAGCCGATGCCTTTTATCCAGTAGAGGGCGCTACATACTGTCGGTAAAATGGCGCCTATTTGGGCTTTGCATTTTCAACCAAATCCACGTAGACATTTTATTTAATGATTGGTGGGCTCAAATCCAATTGCAATTTCCATGATTTTCATAATTTTTCATGCTGTTCCTCCTACAACCAACTTCTTACAAAGTGGGACTTTATTTTTAGATAACATTTGTAAAAATCCATTACAATTGCTTCTTTCATCTTAGAGTTAATGGATTTTTTAAATGTTTACTTCAAATTCTCATCCAGAAAAAGAAGTAAGTAGAGTCTAACTTCATTAGCTGGAATTCCTTGTGAATGCAAAGGATCACACAGCATATATGCTTTGTAGATCATCAAAGCTATCAAAACAAGGCAGACTTCAAAACTGTGACGCATCAAACTTCCAGCACACACTGATCTATTAGGGAAAAACAATGTAGTGTAACGAATAAGACTAATGTTAAACTAATGTCATCGGTGTTTCTCTTACAAAATTCTGATAAGTGAAAGTGTCCAGGGCGAAGATAACTCACATTTGAGCAGCTCGACACGATGAGCTGGCCAGCACTCGTTGCGCCGCTTGCTGAAGACACGTTTGGTACATAATAAACTGGATGTATTCTCCAAACATGACTGTCCATACGGTGTGCCGGACTGACGGATCTGGCGAGAAACTGATGGAAATACTTGAGAAATGCTGATGCATGGGTTCATGCCTCCCAGGAAAGTCAGGGTAGAGGAATATTGTTCAGGAAAAATTTCAAAACTTGTCCAGTGAAAGTCATGTGATAATGTTTATTTAGTCAGGGTGAGCCCCATTCTACAATAATTCAGTATCATCCCTGTCCAGCTAATGCATATGCTTATAATCTTACTTAAAATACTCTATTCGTCCACCATTCCATGCAGATGTCAAAACTTCTGTCATTCCACCAAGTTTTTCAGAGCCGAGAAACAGAATAATGAAAATGCTGATTAGCATGAGAATGCCTTGGATAAAATCTGTCCAGACAACAGCTTTCAATCCACCCTGAAAAAGGAGATAAAATTAACTAACGTAAGAATTTTAGAGCTTTATACCAAGGTTAGCAGAATAGACACCAATGCCCAATATGAGTATTTCAAAATTTTGAATTATGACTTGTGACATACTTTGTATATATTGCATGAGAAAAAATTAATGTTTATTCAACTAGCATTGGTTTTATTATTATTGGGGTTAATTTAAAATACTTTTCATTCAAATTGAATCGTCTGTACTTACGAGAGAGGTGTAAATGATGCAACAGGAACATGTTATGACTGCACATTCCAAAAGTCCCAGGCCAGTAGCTAATACGAGCGTATTCGGCATTAATTTGATGACGAGTCAGAGAAAAAATGTGACAAAAATTTGGACTTACCTCGACTCAAGGTGGAACTTATGCCCAAAACACTGACGCAAAGATAGGCAACCTCGATGATGTTAATTATAGAAAAATAAACTTAAATTAATCAAACGATGTAGCTTTTTTCATTTAGGAAAGTATCGAAAACTTTAGTTTCATTACTGAGTCTAATATCGCAAAGCTTGTGATCAGTCGGTGCATTCCGGTACCATAGCGTCTTTGAAAATACTACATGGAGAGAAATATCTCATTATACCTGTATCTTTTAATAACGATAACGGGGTAATTTGTGATGATAATACCAATATGCCAGTATCACCCAGTAAAATAATAATTCTACCGATATCACTCGTGAAAATACCAATGCCGATACGTACTCCCAGTGAAAACACCATGCAGTACCGGTATATATCCATGGAATGTGAAATTTGATTTGAGCCCACCAATCATTAAATAAAATGTCCCGAATACATGGATTTGGTTGATAATGCAAAGCTCAAATAGGCACCATTTTACTGACAGTGTGTAGCGCCCTCTACTGGGTAAAATGCATCGGCTCTCGTGACACACGAGGACCCGCACGTCTTAGAGGGCGCCACCCACTTTCGGTGTCTGCTGAAATTATGGAAAAATGGCACCTAACACGTATTTTTCAGATATTGTGATTTTTTTTTCAATTTGTGGAAACTTTGCTGCAATTATTATTGTCACCGCCATATTGTGAACAACTTAAATATCACTACAAAGTGGGACTTTTGCTTTAATAAAATATAACTATCTATCTATCTATCTACCTACTATAGTCTCTCTCTCTATAATCATGGTATCTTCACTGAGATTTTAACTAGAAGATGTTGAATAATATTTTTACTGATTATTGTCATATTAGTTGAATACTAGTATATTTTTACACTTTTAAGGCAAACAGAGTTTGCCTTAAAAGACAGATTGATTAACAGGTAACATTTTATACTTGCAAAAGAAATTACAGGGTTACCAATGAACCTTGAAGCCAGCTTAGTCTTGAGCTTTGCGTGCTATTTAACGAGAATACGTTTAGGTTTTTTATTTCTGGGAATTCTACCTGTAAGGGATTTTTAACGAGTTTTTCCGGCAACATTAACAAATATAATTAAGTTAGGTTCTATTCTACAAATAAACAAAGCAACCTTGCTTTATATTTTGCTGATTTTTGGGAAGTAAGGCGTCATGACAAGGCCTTTTACGTATTAGAACAACTAGCTGTAAAACGCTAAATATAATGTATTGATTAACAAAATGTTAATATTAAAATTAAAGTTACCAGTAATGAGAAACCAAAATTTTTATTTAAAGCATGACCAGTGACATATTGTCTGATTTCAGGAATACCCGACTCGTAAAATCTCATAACTTTTTTTAGCGCCATCTGCTAGTTATGGGAGAAATGTTCATCATTGGAATCTTTCCTTCTATGCAATATAAAGCATAGAAATAAAATACACGTATTTCAAAACAACAACAAAGTATTTTAAACAAATCCAAGTTTTTACCAATGTTAATTTCAATTTTAATATGGCAGAAATTTTCTGAGATTTTAATGGGTGCCTCGATTTGCTGGCTTATATTTTCAGGAAGTTTTTTTCCAAAAATTTCAAATGTAATGCTAATTTTTATTTAGAAGAAGGTATATGATATGTGACATGATTCTTGGAGGAGAGGGGAGTTAGCATAATTGGATTTATGGACGACCCCTATATCATATGAGCATTATCAGCAGGTATATTACCGTAAATCTTCTAAAAACGCCCATCCCGAGTTTTGGCCCAGACTCCATATTTCGCCCAGGAAAATTTTAAAACATGTGAAAAGATAGCCCACTTCAAAAATTAGCCCATCCTCCATATTTCGCCCATCCATAATGATCTCTTACTTCGAAATTTCGCCCATCCTCCAATGGCGCTTTTCCTGATAGTGATAGAGCTTTAATAGTTTCAGTATTTTTATGATATTCTTATATAAAAATGCATTTTATTTGTGGTAAAATAGACTAAAATAATGTCATATTTTTTAAAATTTTAAATAAACGCCCAGCTTAATTCTTTGAAATTATAAATAAACGCCCATCTCCAAATTACGCCCACCTCTGAAGGCAAAAAAAGAAAAGATCGCCCGGGTCATTTCTAGAAGATTTACGGTATAAGCAAATGTACTATAATAATCTTACGGTCAGAATGGAACAGCTGTTCAAGTTGAAAAGCACAGGCACTATGACGTAGATGGACATTGGAAGCATTAGGGTCTGCCATAAAATCCGAAGCGATGGCTGGGTACCAAATACATAAATTTCAGCTGGCAGACCGATGATGAGAGTAGGAGAAACCAGTGTTGCAAAATGAGACATGGAAAGCAAAAGTGGTCCGAGCTTACGATCGGCCAATAGATAGCCATCGGTGCCAGTTGTACTTTTCCTCTGGAGTATTGCTTGGTAAATCCCAGTTCCAACATAAATGCAAAGAAATCCAAAAATAATGCAATAGTCCACGAGTCCTAATATCATACGAACTCCTGTCATGTTTTTTAACTGCTTTTACAGAAATTTGTGAAACTTTTCATTTGATAACCAATTGAATGATTTTAACTCATGAACCAGTTGTACTTTTTCCAAATTTCTGAACGTAAATTAGCTACCTACATTATATACTAATAAAAGATTTTTTTTAATAGCAAGTCCAGTATGTGTGCTGTTTATTAATTAGGATTCATGTAGGCCTAAACAAGGCCAGAGTCAGGAAAGTGAAAAAAGTGTTTAAATGTTGTTTTCATTGTTTTGTGTTCAATGATATATTGGGCGTATTTATATTTATAAAATATAAATAACCAAACTAGGTTTGATTATATAATCAAACCTAGTTTGATAGACCAATTATGTAACATTTTTTCTGCCATTTTTTTAACCCTCTCCCCACGCACTTTAGTAAAAGTCAAGCAAATTTAACCCTTGTTGTAATAATTTGTACATGTTGACAACATAGTTCATTTGAAATATTCTGCTACTATATTTCTGAAAATAGCATAAATTATTTTATAGGGAAAGTCCCACTTTGCAGGAGGACGAGAATGAAAAATTAGGATATAACACGAAAATTGTAATTTGATTTGAGCCTACCAATCAATAAATAAAATGTCCGAATACATGGAGGCGCCATTTTACTGACACTGTGTAGCGCCCTCTACTGGATGAAAGGTATAGATCAGCTTTCATGAAATACGTACACACGCATTTCCAAGAGGGCGCCACTCACTTTCAGGGGTTTGCTGAATTCTGAAAATGGCACCTAATATTTGTATTTTGGCAAACGTCAAAATTTCTTCAATATGGAAACTGTTACGAATATTTTGTCACAGGCTCACAGCCATTCAATCAATATTTTAGTAAGTGTGTAAAGTTCTTAAATATCAATTGTTACAAAATGGAACTTTCTATTTAGCAAATTAAGTTATGATCCAAGGGTGGATACAGGGGGTGGGGGCAATTGCCCCCCTTAGCCAACAAAAATAGCCGTCCAGTATCCAGAGAAAATTGCCCCCCTTCCCTCTTTCCCTTAGCAAAATCCTGTATCCTCGCCCCTGTTATAATCTTCAGTTATGGTATAATTTTTTCCCATGTCTCAGATGTTTAGACCACAAATTTTATCTACAAATGGATACTTCTAAAGGAAATTAGTTTAGACTACTAATTCTTGCTGTTGTGAAATAAATATTTATTGAATGGAATGGAACATTTCAATACCCATTTCATGTAGCGTTAATTCTTCATTTTTCTCAGATCTTTTCGTTAGCTATAAGTAAAAATAACAGTTAATTGTGGCATTTTTTATTTCTGTTGTTAGATACAAGGAATGTCAAACATTTCATTCATGTCAGATACCACTTTAGTTATCTAAAATTTAATATGAAAAAAAGAACCTGATAATCAAGTGATATGGTAGGCCTACTGTATTTTGAATACTCTGGCAGTACCCATCAACTTCCATTTTTTTTAAATGGATGCAGGGCCCTTTCCTTAATGGTGGACTTTGCATAAGCTATATTTTCAAATTTATATTCAGGCTTGATTTATAACGGGCTTGTCGATTCGTAAATTACTTTTGCATGAAAACCACCCTGGACAGACAGGAGTGGACCTTCTGCTTACAATTTTGGATTTCCCGGCTGTATCACGTGTTTCTTCTCGAAGGAGTCATCGGCCAACCTTCAGTTGGGAGAGATCTCAAGTGCAGTTGAAAAAGTGCTAATAACCTTGTCCTAGAAATGAGGCAAAACACCCCAATAATAATTGGATTCGCGAGTTTCCTAATCAAGTTCTACAAGTTGAGACAGTAGCAGTGTCATTATTATAGCCGGACGGGACAGAATACATGTGCGACAATGGCCGACAACAGCAAGTTGAAGGACATTCTTCTTGGTCTCAATGATATTGGGGCGATATGTTTCGGTGAATTCACGCTGAAGAGTGGAATTAAGAGCCCAGTTTACATCGATTTGCGTACTTCGATGTGCAAGCCTGAATTACTGGTATGTTTCCTAAAACTTTGGTATATATTCCCGTACATGTACTAGCATTCTTCTCACAAAGTTTTGTTCCAAAAGTGGGGCTTATGATGCACGTGCCAATTACATTTGGTTTGCAGGAATGTGCACGTGCACTCATCTCTGATTTTGGAGTCAATCTTGGTACCCCTCTTCTAGGATAGCGCCTAAATCTTTGTGTGAGGAGAATACAGCTTTTATATGAATTTTATCTTTGCGTTTTATGTTCATTTGTATCTTTGACGTATTGATGCATGAATGCGTGTTGTTGATTTGTTGCTGTCAGGGCCCCCTATTTCACCAAGACTCCAGAATCTAAAATCCTCAATCGATCTCAAGCCAGAATCCTAGAAATTTGGTTCCATCGTACAATCCCTAATCCAAAATCCAGAATCTTTCATGGGAGTAGATAGGATTTTCAGGATTGGGAATGTTCCACGGAGCTATTTTTGTCGGAATTTTTTTGATTCTGGATTGAGATTCAGGATTTTAGATTCTGGAGTCTTGGTGAAATAAGGCTAAGGACTCGTGTGTGTATATTTTCTTATTTTTTAATCGTATTTTCCACTTAACTACCCTAATCGACTGACATTGAATAATATCAGACATCGACATTGTGATCTGATCGAACAAGGGGGCAGCAAAGGGGGGGGGGGAATTTGGGGGCTCAAATCCCCCCATGACCAACATTTCGTCTATAACCTCGTTTTATATAAAAAAAATCGCCCGATCCGCTGGGGGTTACCGCCCCGGCCAAACTCCCCTTCCCCCTTAATTTGTAAATCCTCGCTGCACCCCTGATTGTGAATAGCTCTTCCTAAGTGATTGCAGGGGCGGATACAGGGGGGGGGGCAATGAGGGCAATTGCTGTACAGTATAGGCAGAAAAAATGACCGCCACCTTCCGTAATATGCGATTGCCCCCCCCCTTAGCAAAATCCTGTATCCGTCCCTGAGTGATTGCATGGTGAAAGCTAACCATTGATTTCGAGTTTGACTCTACAGAAGCGGTCAAATCCTGTAACTATTGTAACTATTGCTGATAGTTTAAGCTAGATTAGGTTAGAAATGGTTAGGTCAGCATGTAGTGTCTGGGAGCAAAGGTGCCGGTTAGGTTAAGCCAGACGCCGGGGGGGGGGGAGAGGGAGCCCTGCCCCTGCCCCCGGTTAGGGAGTGGTTTACCAAGAGAGGCTACCCATGAGCCTGATTAGCATTGACTTCAATGAGGGACACGGACTTGCAGAATTTAATTATCAGCACATTATGAACGATTGCTGTGCAGGATGTTGGTAGAGCGATCGAATGTGCTGATAAATCCTGCTCTCTCTAGTATTGAAGTCATTGCTGATCAGTTTTGTGTCTGTATATTAGGCGTGTTTTAGCGCTATTACCCTGTTACCATTTGGATACATAGTTAGGACCTGGAGCG
>JAQIXP010005595.1:0-10297 GCA_034700285.1 Proteroiulus fuscus
ATTTGTACCGGTACTTTAATTTACTTAACATGGAGATTCCCATAGGAGCATGCATTTTTTAAAAGTGTGGACAGCCCTCTTAATAAAATTTAAAAAAAAAAATGTAGTATTTTTTAGAAATTGGCGGCTTTGATCATTGATGGAATATAGTCTGTAGTCGACTATTTGAAGAAATTTAACAGTTTTACAATTAATATTTGGAAAAAAATTTATCAGAAAAAAAATGTGTAAATTTGCGGAAATTTGATAAAGGTCAAAAGTATAAAAAAACCATTGTATTACTTAAGAAATGTTTATTGAAAAAGTGAAAAATTATGGACAAGCAGTGCATCTAAAATTGTTATATTTTACTAAAAATTCTGCCACAAACTGCACGTGCTAGAAAGTATAAACGATTGTTCATGTTAAGCTTTTTAAGCTACAGTGGCGGTCTTTCAGCCGTTTTTTTTGTGCAAAATTTGGGGAAACTTTTTTCGGGATAACATGGGATAACAAATGACCCGAAAAGCTCTTGTGACCCGGGCCGCCAAGTGCGTTTTTCGGCAGTTTTGTGTTTTGGAATTGTTTCACTCTCTTCAACTTTACAGTTGTTGTTTTTGGTAAGGAAAAGAAAACAGAATGGGACATGCAAGACAATGGCACTTAATTTTCAAGAAAAATTGGGCCCAGGAGGAAAGGGACATTTCCGCAGGTTCTGGTTTTATTTATCACAAAAGAAAATGCTGCTTTTTTTGTGGTGGGGGTGGGGGGGGGGGAAAGGGGGACTAGATTATTTTGGAAGACGAAATATTGGGGAACTTGCATTTTTTGGAAAACAATATTGTTTCTTGTTTTTGACTTGAAACTTGTATTGTTTAGGGAAAAGACTAAAGTGCCTGGGAAATTGGTGACAAAAATGCTTTGTTGTTGTGAATTTTGTAATACGGGGTTCATTCTGACTGGAAAGTCAGGAAAGGAAATGTTTGGTCAGGGAAAATTTCAAAATAAATTGGAAATTTGGTAATGTTTAGAGATATACAGCATAATGCAATATCATGGGAAATGTCTGGGAAAATCAGGAAAAAGAAATTTTGTAAGGTAGCATCAGGAAAAGTCATGAAAAGGAAATTTTGTCAGAGAAAGTCAGAAAAAGAAATTGTCATTGAAAGTCAGAAAAAAGTTTTGTTAGGGAAAGTCATGGAAATTCAAGAAATGACATTTTTGGGAAAGTCACAAAGAAGAAATTTCGTAAGGGACAGTAAAAAAGTTTTGTCATTGAAAATCAAAAAATGAAGTTTAAAAAGGGACGGTCAGGAAAAAAATGTTTTGAGGGAAAGTCAGGATAAAGGAATCCTTACAGGAAAAGTCAGGAAAGTGGAGTTTTAACAGTGAAATTTTAGGGGGGGAAAGACATTTTTCAAGGAAAGTCAGGAAAAAGACGTTTTTCAAGGAAAGGGAAAAATAAGTTTTTTTCAAGGAAAGGAAAAAATAAGTTTTTTTTCAGGGAAAGTAAAGAAAAATAAATTTTATCAGGGAGAGTCAGGAAAATGAAATTTTGTCAGGGAAAGTCAGATAAATAAAATTTTGTCAGGGAAAGTCAGGTAAATGAAATTTTGTCAGGGAAAGTCAGGGAAATAAAATTTTGTCACGGAAAGTCAGGTAAATGAAATTTTGTCAGGGAAAGTCAGGTAAATGAAATTTTGTCAGGGAAAGTCAGGAAAATAAAATTTTGTCAATGAAAGTCAGGTAAAATATATTTTGTCAGGGAAAGTCAGGAAAATAAAATTTTGTCAAGGAAAGTCAGGAAAATTAAATTTTGTCAGGAAAAGTCAGGAAAAATAAATTTTTTTCAGAGAAATTCATAAGAAAGGAATTTTGTCAGGGAAAGTCAGAAAAAAAATTATTCAGTTTTGTCAGGAAATATAAATTTTGTCATATAAAGTCAAGTAAAATCCCAAAATAGCCTAAAATTGAGAAAGTTTAGTAAAACCATTTGTATACTATGTTAAATTTAATGCAGTATAATGCAATTTCATCGAAAAAGTCAGGGGAAAACAGTCAGGAAAAATTATGATAAAATATTTTTGTGCTGTAAATCATGCTTGATGCCATGATTTCTTATAGTGCATGTCCATACCAGGGTAGGGGAATATTTTCCCTATCACTAACATCATCTAATGCTGCCATCTTGGGACATCATAATATTCCAAGTTGACTCCACCTTATGAAATAGGTCAATTGTCCCAGTACAGCAGCCTAATCCTTGGAAAACTGGTGAAAATATTGACTTGCTCAAGCAGTTATTTGTTGAAAGTGAAATATTTGTAGAGGATCCAGAGCCTGTTTTTTCATGGGTTAACCACCAGGTGGCCCAGTGCTGTATTTTCTCCCTATCCCTCTCCATCCCTGGAACAATACTCTTCCCTTCAACTGCTTTTTGCTTCCATTTTTAAATGCTAGCACATTTTGGCATAGTGGGCTATTATCATTGCACCAAATAGCTTTTCCACCCAGGATTTATAAGCTGTTAACATAAACAAAAAAATCATGTTACAAACTAACAAACTGAAAAAAGAGGGAAAAAGGCTAAAAGGATAAGGGAAAAAATGGCAGAATTTCAGGAGCTTTAGTGGTATGATTCACACCCAAGCTGCAATTGTAGATGGTGATGAAATACAAGAGCACAAAACAAGAAACCATTTTTGATATTGTGATGCTGCTTTATTGTCTATGTTTCACTTCAACATGCTCATTTTTCTTCTTTTTTTACTGCTCAGGGAAGTGTTTGGTTAGGATTTATATAAATTCTTGAATTTTCCATTCAATTTTTTACATGACATCAGTTTTCTTGCCAACTTTTTTCATTGACTGTCTGGTTAGGATTGAGTACATCTTCTGGTTGGGATTTGGAAAGCTGTTTAATGCACTTGCTCATTTTTACAAGTCCATCAATTCTTCTCCCTTTAAAATCTTATTTCAATTACAGTAGCAGTAATATGCTCGTAGACTGCAGAGTTAGGATTACGTCGTTATGGTTATTATTTTGCTGTATGTTGGTTAGGATTTAAAAGACTGCCTTATCCATATTAACCATCATTGCATATTTTATCAACTTGTGATTTTACCACACATTCACTATCTTTTGTGATCAGTACTGGTTGGGATTTCACAAGTTTTGATGCATGTAATTCAGTCATAATCATTCTCATCAAATATGAATGAATGGTTAGATTTTGACCTCATTACTGGTTAGGATAAAGAATGTGTCCAATGTGAACTAGGGCATGTAACCATTCAAATTACTTGTGCCAACCTGCAGAAGGCAAAATTTTACTTTTGGGCTTCTGTTCACAGGCAGATCCATGTATAATTGGCATGTAGAACAAGTTACTGTCACAAGCAAATCTGGTCATGTGACATATCAAACTACTTGTACTCACCTGTAGAAGTCTATTCATGCCATTCTGTGGTTATTAATATGATGGCCCTGAATTGAAAGGAGCAAAAAGTGGTTTAGTGCAATTCTTAATTTTTCAAAATAATTTCAGCACTGCACCTTAGCTAAGGTGTGTTCTGAAGTTGGTCATGTGACATATCAAACTACTCTTAACTTACCTGTAGAAGTGTAATCAGGATATCTTGAAATTATTAATCTGATGGCCTAAATTAGAACTTAAATCCGAACTATTTATGTTTTGGATTATTTTTCAGCACTATGTAGGCTTAGGTACTTTGTGTTCTACAGTAGGTCATGTGACATATCAAACTACTTGTACTTACCTGTAGAAGCCTAATCATGCCATTTTGGGATAGTTAATGTGATGGCTGTATATAAAGAAGCAGAGAATGGTTTAGTGCAATGCTAAATGTGTCTGGTTATTTTAACCACTACATATCCTTAGTTAATTTGTGTTCTAAAGTTGGTCATGTGATATATCAAACTACTTGTACTTACCTGTAGAAGCCTAATCATGCCATTTTGGGATTGTTAATGTGATGGCCTAAATTTTAAGGTACAGAATGCAAGTTAGTGCAATGCGTGTTTCTGATTAATGCTAATTTGTGCAGTAAAGTCGGTCATGTGACATATCAAACTACTGGTATTCATATGCAGAAGCCTAATTTTGACATTTTATGATTATTGCTGCGATCTGGAATCAAGATTAATTTTCTAAAGTTTGTACAGGTGTCTATTTAGTTTCTACTCGGGTCTAGTAGCTGCATTTCAGCTTCTTGACATATATGTATGCAATTTTTTGACTGGTTCTTCTGGTTTTTTTTCACTACCTTGTCTTCAGGGCTAACGTTACACTCTCTGAAGCAACTCTTGTCTTCGGGCTCGGGTTTCAGCCCGGAGAAAAAACCCGGAGCAAATGGATGCAGCTTCCCTTCATGAATGCATGAATGAAAACAAAAATAGTTTTTGTGACGGATATTGCTCAACCTATTTTTTCACCTCCTCCTGCTGGATGATTTATGGCAAACACTGTGCTCACCAATTGACACTCGGGACAACCGGAAGGAAGTAGTGTCTTCTCTCTCGTCAGCTTCTTCCTGTGCTCTGGCTTGCTACTGTTGGGCTTTATTTAGACCAGCCTAGCCTCATTAGCCTCACCTTTTGGTAAAGGAAACACTTGTGTCCAATGATCCTATTATCAAAGTATTAGGTTGAATTAGTTATGTGCAAACTACTTGTTGTATTTTTCTGGAACTTTCTGGATAATTTGGTTACTTTTGGCTTGTTATTCTGACATTACATTTAAAATTATTATTGATTAAGCTTTACTTTTCAATGATCATGGTGGCAATAAGTGGCTAATTGTGAGTCAGGGGTTATCACTGACCAAGTGTTGTTAATTAGGAAGTAGCCAGTTTGATGTCTAGTGTTAGTTGTGAACCAGGGGTTAATACTGACCACTCAAAGTATCATGGCACTATGCAGTTTGAAGGGCATGGTTGGTTAATTGTGAGCCAAGGGTTAATACTGACCAAGCATATGCATCTAAATGTGCAGTAACAGTAACAATTTGCATAAAATTGTGACTAAGCATTACATTTCAATGACCATGCTAGCAATAATTGGCTAATTGTGAGTCAAGGGTTAACACTGACCAAGTGTTATTAAATATGAAGTAACCATTTTATTATCTATTGTTGGTTAGTTGTGAGCCAGAGGTTAGTACTGATTGGTCAAAGCATTATTATCAAGGCAGTAAGCATGTTGAGGGTCATAGTTGGTTAATCGTGAGTCAAGGGTTGATACTGACTAAGCATATGCATGACAGTGTGCATATAAATTTGTATCACTGTGATGGTGTAGTCATGCCAAGGGTCAACACTGACCAAGCGATAGGCATTGTTAACAAAACAGCAAGGTTCTGAATTTAACCAGTCAGTTAATTGTGATCTAGGAGTTAACCCTGACCAAATATTAAGGATTAGTATCATCGTGGTATGCAGCTTGATGGTCACATTTGGTTATTTGTGAGCCAACCAAGGGTTAGCATTGACCCGGAATTAAGTATTATTATCATAGCAATGTTAATTGTAATCCAGGAGTTAACCATGACCAAGCATTAAACATTATTTTATTGACAGTAGGTCAATTTCAGTCATATTTGGTAACTTATGAGCCAAGAGTTAACACTGACCAAGCATTAAGCATTATTAACACCAACTAGTCAAGCATAGGTTGACCGGGAAGCATCTTTGTGGTCGTAGTTTGTTGATCATGAGTTACGGGTCTTAGCAGTAAGCATCTTAATTTCAAAAACCATAATGACTGAAGTTTATTTATTGTTAGCCAAAGGTTATCACTGGCCAAGCATTGACCTGGCAGTTAAGCATCTAAATTTGAATTGCTTGCCATTGTTGACTTCTTATGAACTAAGGGTTAATGGTGACTGAGCATTATTTTTTTCATATTCCATGGGTTTTAAACTTTTTGTCTTCCCTCAATGTAAACCAATGCATTTTTTGCACACTTACTTGCTCGATTGCTAACAAACTACTGAATGAATCGTGCTAGAATTTTTTACATAGTTTACAGTGGAATGTGTGTCCTATATTACGGTTGAGCTTTCCATTTTTTTTTGTTTTTGCACTTGAGCCCAGGGTGGCTTGATTCGCGAACCAGGGGTAAACGCTCTATGCTGCTATTTCTGGGATTTTAACCCTTTTGCCTTTTAGAATGGTGGGCGAAATTTTTCATTCTGAAAACGGGCTCTTTTGCACCCAGAAGAAAGTTGTATGAAAAATTTTCATTTAGGTTATTCTATATTAATGTTGGCTGCCACTCACCCGGTCTTCATTCATTGAGAAAAAGCCACTGCACCTATTAATAGTTGCCACTATGTTGTAGGAAAAATGTATCAGCTCTCTTACTTTTGGAAGGATCCCAACATGAACAGTGGAGAAAAAGAGGTCAAGACGCCATCTTGAAGGGTTGTTTTTGGTGTGACGTAATGCATTTGTGAAAGTTACAGAATGATCCAGCTATTTGCACGACTTTTAAAGTAAATGGGACAAAAATGCATTGGTTATCATGCTTGGTCTTTATGCAAAATGTTTGTTCCAGGTTATACACGTCATGTGACTGCATTTTGAAAGCATCCAAATAATTCACCAGCAGAGGGTCACGGCTTCCTGTAGCTCGACTGTCCATGACGTTTTTTGGGTTAGGTCACACCCACTTCTGATAGACCACGCCCCACTTCTGCTAGGCCACATCCCACTTCTGGTCGGCCACATCCCACTTGTGTTAGACCACACCTCAATTCTGGCAGGCCACATCCTACTTCTGGTAGCCCACATCCTACTTCTGGTAGACCACACCCCACTTCTGGTAGACCACATCCTACTTCTGCTAGGCCACATCCTACTTCTGCTAGGCCACACCCCCACTTCTGCTAGGCCACATCCTACTTCTGCTAGGCCACACCCCCACGTCTGCTAGGCTACATCTTTATTCTGGTGGCCTTATCCCACTCCTGGTAGGCCACACCCCACTACTGCTAGGCCACACCTTAATTCTGGTAGGCCTCATTTGATTTCTGGTAAGCCACATCCCACTTCTTTCAGGCCACAACCCACTTCTGTCAGGCCACAACCCACTTCTGTCAGGCCACAACCCACTTCTGCCAGGCCACAACCCACTTCTGTCATTCCATACCCCACTTCTGCTACGTCACACCCCACTTCTGCTAGGCCACACCCCACTTCTGTTAGGCAACACCCCACTGCTGTTAGGCCACACCCCACTGCTGTTAGGCCACACCCCCTTCTGTTAGGCCACACCCCCTTCTGTTAGACCACACCCCACCCCACTTCTGGTTTCATATGGGTTCCTCCATCATGCAAAGTGTACGGAGTCCCATACTACTTCTGCAACCATTACTGGTTGGGTATGATTTGGTAGGGTGAGTTCAACTTTTTCAGAAAATCCTCATTATTCCTTATTTATCCTTATAACGCAATTGAATAATGGTTGAAACTGTTCAAACTTATAATATTTTGGCAAACCATGTTAGTTTTCTATTGGGGAGGGGGGGGACGGAAGAAGTCATTAAATTATCCAAGGGATGTGTGAAACCTATGCAATTTTATTTTGTGGGGGAAGGGGGGGTGGAGTGAGACAAGCAATGTTATTTGTTCAAGGGGGATGTGGAGCAAACCATGTTAATTTTTTGGGGGGAGAGAAGCAAATCAGTTTACATTTTTCATGGTGTTTGGGACAATCTCGTGTCAATTTTTTCATGACAATCGTGAAATATCTTTTACTAAATTGTGAAATATGAGAAATATTAAAGGGGGGGGGGTTATAGCCAAGGTGAAAGGTAGTGA
Organism: Proteroiulus fuscus; assembly: GCA_034700285.1. Taxonomy (NCBI): domain Eukaryota; kingdom Metazoa; phylum Arthropoda; class Diplopoda; order Julida; family Blaniulidae; genus Proteroiulus; species Proteroiulus fuscus. Next base: position 7,822 of record JAQIXP010005595.1, read on the forward strand.
TGCAGTATGTGACCGGGTTACGAATATTGCCGTGAGATTTCTTAATCAAAACACATTAAGTGATCATGCTTTGGACACTAACAGATCATGAAAAATGTGAAATATTAGATTCTAAGGAGTGTGAAAAAGGTGAAAGATTTGCCCAAATAATTTTTTTCTTAATATTTTCACATCATGGTCACTCAAGCAGTAATAAACATTGCGGGTTCTTGCACATTCGAAAGTTCCAAATATCCCAACCAATAAGCAATTATAGTTTCAGAATAGGTCCAATATGACGGGCTTGCATGGTTAGCACGCAGTGTGATACTTTCTAGATTGTGTTACTTTGATTTCAGAACTTTCAAAATAAACACGACAAAAATAGCTTTAGCTTTTTTTTTTTTCGTAATTTTTTTTTTTCTCACTGAATTCATGAATGAGTTTGAGGACTTTTTGGGGGCATTGAACTATAGTGCGTAAGTATTACGTTTTCTGTGAATGCGTTTCAATGGTAACAAACATGTCAGTTCAACTTTCACTTATCTTGATACTTTGGAAATAATGGCGGTTTCGAAAAGAATTTGGAAAGCCATTCGTCTCTTGTTGTTTATGAAGCTTTATCTTTTTGGCATTGTTGCTGGTAGCCATTTTTAGGCTATATATCAGGGGTTTTTTTGTGCCGTAAACCCGATGCCCACAGTCTAAATATGGTACTGTGGTGAAAGTATCAGTAAAATGGTACTTTCGTATATTAAAGGGACAGTCCCACCTTACCTCAAGCTTTTTTTGCAAGAAAGAGGGGAACATACAAGAAGAGCGTAGAAATTGAAATTTAATTTATAATTATCATTCAATAGTTATTAATTTTGGACAAAAATCTCGATGGTTGATGGTAGCCATGTTGGAAGTCATTTTGTCAATCCCTCTAGTAATAACTTGATGGTATATGTACATGTTTTTTGCGTAAACAGAGCATGCGCATAACTATTCCATAGCGATAAAGTGAAGCAAGCTTGATCCCCTTTGCACGCAGCGCCATTCTGCCTGGGTGGGAGACTATTATAAAAATGGCGTCTATCCTTATTTTTTTTTTAAGGAAATATCGTGATTTCTGAATTACTGTTGGTGAACTGAATTTATTAATAAGACTGCCATTCTTTTATCATTAATAATTTTAATTTTTAAGATTCATTTGTGACAAGTGGGACTGTCCCTTTAATTCTGTGCATGTAGGAGTTATCATAAGTTAGGGATTTTTGGAGTGCAGTCACTGGTTACACTGTTTTGGGGAGTTTAGGCACGCGTTTGCCGGTCACACTGGCGCGTTCGTAAAATCACAGTGTCGAAAATCGAACGTTAGGCTTATTGCTCGGTGATTTCATTTCATATTTTTTTTTGCGAAATTGTGCTATTTTTTATCAGATTTTCGCTGAAAAAAAAGGCCAAATTAACGAAGATTTTTGTTGATCACATGTATGCACGTTATAATCAAGGTAAAATTGTTTTGAATTGTATTTTATTAGGGCTAACAATGGCTGCAAAGTTGAAATCCAGTTGGCAAGCGGGTATTAATTGTGTGAGTTGAAAACTAAAAATATGGGACTTTGCTGAAAGTATCAGTTTAATGGTACTTTTGTATTTACGTTCGTTTTCTGTATAATAGTTCCCTGAACTGATAAAGATAAGTGGTTCCCTGTAGGAGTTAACATGGGTTAGGGCATCTTGGAATGCAGTCGGTGGCCACACTGCTGTAGGGATTTTAAACACGCGTTCGCTGGTAACACTGGCGCGTTCGAAAATGGAACGTTAGGCTTATTGCTCGGCGGTTGTAATTCATATTTTTTCGCGAAATTGTGCTAGTTTTCTCGGATTTTTGCGGGGAAAATGTCAAATTAACGAAGATTTTTGTTGATTACACGCTACAGTCAAGGTAAAATTGTTTTGAATAGTATTTTATTAGGGCTAAATGGTTGCAAAGTTGAAATTTAGTCGACAAGCCGTTAGGCCTAATACTGTGAGTCGAAAATTGTTCCTAAAACTGGGTTAAAAAGTGTGGAGAGAATGAATTTTTCAGGATAAATTTTTCAAGTGTGTAAGTTTTATCGTCGTGAGATCTGCACACTTTCGTGAGTCGTTTCTTTTGGGGGGTTCAGAACCCGTGAAGCGATCAGGCGCACACTTGAGGGATCCTACTGATGGAGAAAATGGCTTCCGCAATCCACTTGACTTTTGGCGCCATTCCACAATAGCCGTTGACTCACACCTCAATAATTTGTGCTTTTTTTTCTCATTATCTTATCGTCTAAAATAGTCATGTTTCTACCCCAAAAATCCTTCATATTTTTTGAACCACTTTGCTGCACGTGAGTAATTGTAATGCTACGGCGCTTTGTTCACTTTGTTCTGGTATAGTTCTGGAGGCGTCTTCGGCAAATCAGATGGTCTTAAGCTCAAACTAAATGAGATGACGTAACACATTAGCAAAAACTAAAAA